>JACDJE010000458.1:211865-511247 GCA_016647715.1 Pavo muticus
AAAAAAAAAAAAAAAAGCATATATATATGTATATACATACACACACATGTACATAAGTATATATTGCCACTCAATGGGAGGAGCCTGGTGGAAAAGGTGTAGAGGTGGGGAATGTCAAGAAATGGCAGTACAATATTAAGGTAAGGGACAGATAACAGGGTGGCTGCTGAAGCCAACACAGCAGTAATGAATCAGTGGTGAGAATGAAGAGATTAGCAATGAGGAGAAGGTGTCTCGTTAGGATTCCCATCAGAGTCCTTTCATCACAGTAAATACTCCATTCTGATTGTCCAAATATATGGACTCTTAAAAAGCGTTTAATTTGGATTTCATTAGCATGACTCATACCACAGTAAATCCACTTAAATGCTTTCCGTTTATATAAGCAAGAGCTTATAATGGATATAAGGAAAATGTTTTTTACAATAAAGGTGGTGAGGCAGTGGGACAGGTTGCTCAGAGAGGTGGTGGATGCCCTGTCCCTGCAGACAATCAAGGTCAGGCTGGATGGGGTTCTGAGCACCTGATGGAGCTGTAGGTGTCCCTGTCCATTGCAGGGGTGTTAAACAGATGACCTTTAAAGGCCTCTTCCAACTCAAACGATTCTATGATCCTATGATTCTGTGATTAAAAAAACCCAACCAACAGCATCTGCACACAGAATGCAGGTGAAAGAGATCTACCTTATTTTGTAATAACTGTTATAGTCAAGTTTGCATGCAAAAGCCTAAAGAATAATGTGCAAGTGTAACATGATTCCCAAACTTAGCTGCTTAATGATCTCAGTAATTCCTAAAAAAACCCATTTCATTAGATAATATTTAAGATAAATCCACATTCTTACATTACAGTGGAATTCTCTGTTAAATGAAATTTTGTAGTACAGCTGCTGGCTGCTGGCAATACCCTGCTATAATGTTACAAGTTTACATCTTCTACTGGGATAGAACCATTTCACCAAAGTGTTAAAAAATCTATAAAAAAAAATATTGAAAATTAATTTGTAAAAACAACGTCAGCCAAAAGTCAGTATCTTCACCTTGAAAACAAAGTTTTTGGATATAAAGGCGCTGCGATGCAAATAATCATGTCACTGATAGGTAAGAGAGGAAGATGATTATGATTCCGCTTCTTAAAAACGTGTAATGCAGGGGAAAAAGTACTTCTCCATGAGAACTGGCTGTCTAGTTAATGGTTAAAAGAGTAAGATTTAATTCCTGTGTAATCACTCATATATCACAGCTTACAAATACCAAACTATAAGACATGGATGGAAAAGCTAATGAATATTCATCCTTGCACTGCCATCAAAAAGGAAAAAAGTTTATTGGAAAGCCACACTTCCCTGCTGCACCCCATTCAGGCATAAGCCTGACATGCCTCAAGCTTACTTGTAGAACTGAAGCAGACCAGCCAGAGTAAGCATAGTTTCATGCCAGCAGGAATGTATCTGTAACCTGTTGATGAGTAAGTAGCATTGCTGTGTCTGTGAGTAGGTCATCTCTTGGTTGGAGAATGAATATAGAGGGGAAAGTATAGGGGATTGTAATTCTGCATTCTTTCCATTTCCTTGTGTTTTCTTTAACTTATTTTGTGTCTGTGAGCTTATGTAGGTAGGCCAGTGGGATTACTAGAAGTACTAAAGGAAAAGATTTAGGATATGGAGCCACTGAGGAAGAAAGGGAAAGGCATGCAAAAAAACCCCTCTCCTGTGCAAAAGCATATCCGTATCTTTATATATAAAGAGAGTAGTAGGGCTGACTGTTACTGCTGTTTACATTGCTTACATTTTGATCAAGAAGAAAAAAGATGTTTGAATACTTTTCCATATTTAGAAGGAAAGAAACAGCTTTTTTTCATATTCCTTCCCAAAAGAGAAATGCTATGTTTGAGGTGGTCAAAGATGCCATTTGAGGGTTGAATCCATGTATGCATCTTTTTTTTCCAAGCACACCAAACTATTGTCTTTTGTATGTTCTTCTAAGGACTGAAGACTGGAGCAAATAGCTGTAGAGGGACTGTTCTGGCGTGGTCAGGGGCACAGAAATGAGAAAAAGCTGATGGGAATCTATTTATAAATTTGCTAAAACAGATTCCAGAAAATTAAGCAGCTTAATCACCAAAACATGTATTTTACACTCTGTCACAAACTTTCCTTGTGAAACTCATTGATCAATGTGCTATGTATCTTAGCTTGTGGCCAGACCTTCAGCTTGGACTACACTGTATCGATCAGATGTGGAGCCTTGCTCTCAGAGTGAGGAACTGTTAACAGCGGTGTGTAAGTATGCGGAGACATTGAGAGCTACACTGTAAGGAATACATTTTTTCTTTTGCAATATTCATTGTCACCACACCTAGCTTTTTTAATGTTCTAAGTATTGCTCTAACAGCTGTCCATTCATCTAGATGCAGTAGGCCTTGTCACTTTTCTACTTATGTGGCATTTTGTTAATTTGTTTTTCTGTTTCATGTTGTTTTAACTGCTATTTGGAAAAAACAATTTACCTTTTTTTGCACTTTGAAAGCTGCAAGCAAGTATAGTTTTGAGAAAAGAAGCAAAGTATATACATACATTGTTTTTTTTCAATGAAGGCATTGTTAATGGCTGATTAAAGACAGAATATGATAGAACCATAGAATCATAGAATGGTTTGGGTTGGAAGGGGCCTTTAAGATCTTATACGGTTGTGGAAGAGGTGGTGTTCCTGTTGCCTTGTTGGGAAATCTCCCATCATTTTCTGATCATTATAAAATACCATCCATGGTTTCCCTGAAATTCAAACAGCTTTATGAAAACTTGCACCTTGCAATTAACTGTGGCCAGTTTTTCTCCACCTTTATTACCTGTTTCTCCTACGTACTACAGAAACACTCAGTGTCCATCCAAATCCCTCCCAGTGTACTTTTCAGTCAGAAAGCCATGGTTTTTAGGCATTGACAGGCAGATCAATAGTTTGAGGATTAAAGCAGGCCTGTTAGACCCTTTTGACTGCTGATGGGGCTACACCAGGCAGCTGAACATAATCCTCAGCCTGACCTCAGCTCAGGCCATAGCACTGTGGGCCCAGCTTTCTTTTTACTTCTAACAAAGAAGCCTCAAGTAAATATACAGGGATAAACAACGTTATAGCTGTGAGCCAGCTGTAGCATCATATATGATAAATAAGCTTGAAGACTGAACTTTATAATTAACCCCAGACTGACAGCAATGTTGCTCCCCTTTTTTGCTTTTGTCAATGGACTGTAGGTTTCCCTGCTGATCCCTGTGTGAAATTTCCAGCAGCTTCATATGGTTTTGATTTCCACTGGGAGTTAAAGCTTTGCACTGTACCTCTTGTCATCCAGGGATTACCAGAACACAGGTTTGGCCATGCTCCTCCCATAGACTGCTGTGTACTACACATCCCAGGCAGCTTTTTGTCTGCTTTGTGCTTCTACCACACAAGTAGAAGTAGGGACCAGATATGCTACCACCATTTTCCCAAAGAGTAACCTCAGTGAAGAATTGCATATATTCATATGAAAGAAAATTTAGAGACTAGAATTTAAATCAGAGATCCTGCATAAATAAATAAATATGCAGTATCAAGTCACTCATTCTAGTCATTCAAGACTACCTCATAGTGAAAGGATAGGGTATGATCCAGTCTTTCATTCTCCAAAAAAGTTTGAATGACCTTCTCACAGACTAGAATATTCTTCTTTTTTTATTGTACAATGTGAACTTCTTTTTTTTTTTTTTTTCAGTTAAAATAAAAATATTATGTGATGTAATCAGTGACCACATACGACTCGTCAAGTCATCAAATAAAAAGTTAATAGAACAGTCATAGTTCAGCTATAATAAGTGATAATAACATCTTTCTGTTTTCTAAGGACCTTTCACCACAAGACTATAAACTGTTTACACATGCAAGTGTGTTGCCTATGATATGCCGGCTGCACTAAAAAAATAACTTGTATTTACCTCATTTTATCATACAATCATAGAATGGATTGGGTTAGAAAGAATTTTAAAGATCATCTAGTTCCAACCCATTCCCATGGGCAGAGCTGCCCCTCACCATCTCAGGCTGCCCAGGGCCCCATCCAACCCGGCTGTGAGCGCCTCCAGGGTTGGGAAACTACATCTTCTCTGGGTAACTGTGCCAGCGCCTCACTGTCTTCTGAGTAAACAATTTCCTCCTAAAATCTAACCTAAATATCCTTTCTTTTAGTTTAAAACCATTTCCCCTTGTCCTGTCACTATCTGGCCATGTGAAAAGATGGTCTCCCTCTTGTTTATAAGCTCTCCTCAAGTACTGGAAGGCTGCAATGAGGTCTTCCTGGAGCCTTCTCTTCTCCAGGAAGAGCAAACCCAGCTCCCTCAGCCTTTCTTCATAGGAGAGGTGCTCCAGTCCTCTGATCACCTTTGTGGTCCACCTCTGGACCCTCTCCAACATCTCCACATCTTTCCTGTGCTGGGGGTCCCAGGCCTGGTTGCAGTACTCCAGATGAGGACTCACAAGGGCAGAGCAGAGTGAAACAATCCCCACCATCTCCCTGCTGGCCACCCCACTTTTGATGCAGCCCAGGATACTGCTGGTCTTCCAGGCTGCAGGTGCACACTGCTGGCTCATGTCCAGCTTTTCATCCATCATCTCCACAGAGCTGCTCTCAATGAATTATTCTAACTGTCTGCAAGCATATCTGGGATTGCCATGACCCAAGTGCAACACAATGCACTTGGCCTTCTTCTCAAGAGCCCAAAATTCAAGCCTGTCCAGATTCCTCTGGATGGCATCCCTTCCTTCTGTTGTACCAACTGCACCACTCAGCTTGGTGTCATGAGCAAACTTGCTGAGGATGCATTTGATCCCACTGTCTGTGACATTGATAAAGATGTTGAAGAGCACTGGTCCCAAGCCAGACCTCTGGGGGGCACCACTCATTACTGGCCTCCATGTGGACATAGAGCCATTGCCCACAACCCTGTGGCTGCGGCCATCCAACCAATTCCTTATCCACCAAATACTCCACTCTTAAAAGCCATATCTCTCCAATTTAGAGATGAGAATGTGGTGTGGGACCACGTCAAAGACTTTGCAGAAGTCTATGTAGATGACATCAGTTGCTCTTCCTCTGTCCATTGATGCCATCACTCCATTGAAGATTGTTGAAGATTGGACAGGTGCAATTTGCTCTTGGTGAAGCTGTGCTGGCTTTTTTGGATCACTTCTTGTCTTACATGTGCCTTAACATAGTTTCTAGGAGGTTTTAAAATGTGAGGAAGGAGAATAATTAAAACATGCCAAAATTCTTGGTCTAGCAAAGAATGTGATGAAGAACAGGAACAGCTCCCGTAGCCTCACATCTGGGTTTCTGGATGGCAGCCCAGGTAAGCAGGGCTCCAGTGCCAGGTGTTGCATCAGCAAGAGCCAACCGCCCTCAGCTCATCTAGACATGGCTGACAGCAGCCGCAGTGGAAAATTCTGTCCGTTACTGGCTGTGGCCAGTATTGGCACATTTAATTTTTTTTGTGATGCTGAGTTCAATTACAGCCTTTTGCTTTTAATGGAACTATTCGAGTGTTACCGTTTTGACACTGACATTCTTGGTGACTGCTGTGTCTTTGCTATTGGGGGATCTGGCTCACAATTGCTGCCAGCTGAAATGTAAAACATGGGCACAAATCCTGAGTTGTTTCACACATTTAACTTTGCTGAATGGTTTTACTACTTGGGTTGTAGCTAGCTTGTGCTTAGCTTAAATCTTTTTGAGAGCTGAAATGGTAGAGAAGTCTGTGATTGCAAATTGGTAATTTGCTGCATGAAATTAGAGTAATAAACTTGGCTGCTTTTGCACACTGTTGGCCTCTTGCTGTTACTCAGTCAGTGCAATGAACAATTCACCAGACGTTTCCAGCCGAGGGCTGGGCCTCAACTATTAACCCTGTAAACACAGCAGCGAGTTGTTTCAATCTGTTGCACAAGATTCTCAATCTGCCGTTTAGGGGGCGGTGTAACCGCCTGGTGTAAGGACAAGCGTGCACGGCGAAGGAGGGCTGAGCGCCGGAACGCTGCGAGCACAGCGCAGATGGACTAAAACGAATCCAGAGGGCCCACGACTGACGAGGTCTCACGGAGCCGCCTGGCGGCAGATAGCGGAGCGGCGGGGGGAACCATGCTGCCGCTGCCGTTGTTTCCAGCGGAGCCGGGCGGGGAATGCACAGGGGCTGAGTTGGAGTATGGCGGCGTGCTGGGGTGCNAGAAGAGAAGAGAAGAGAAGAGAAGAGAAGAGAAGAGAAGAGAAGAGAAGAGAAGAGAAGAGAAGAGAAGAGAAGAGAAGAGAAGAGAAGAGAAGGCAAAAAGGCAGACAGGTTCAGTCTTATTTAGTACAGACTTAAGAGAAATACACAGCCTTGCAAATTTAAGAAATTCCACCTCACCTGAAAACAGACTCTAATTTAGAATTCAGAATAAGTCCTTATTAAGCTAATCCAGCAAACACAGAGGGCTTGACAGAAGACAGGGGTTCAACTTTTGAGAATATCATCACTTATAACAGGGAAAACATAGTTTAAAGACTACCAAACACAATGCTGTTTTGTACAGCTAATGCAGTCATGCTCTCTGAGCTCTTGGAGGGATGGAGACGTGACTTTTTTGACCTAGAACCTCTGTATCTGTCTGAAAGATTCCCAAGCACTAAGGAGTGTTTGTTTTAGAGCCAATAAGAAAAAAATCACATCCTCACCTTATTTATTGCTGAATCAAACTACCCCAGAGAGCTCCATGGGATGCTTATGTAAGATTGCTATTTATTGCCTTCGCATTGTCCTCACCCCGACACATTGCACTGTTTGTTTTCAGCATCTCCAGCTTAAATTTTAATTCTAACTTACAGTAATGCAAAGAAATAAAAAAGCCATCACACCTGGAAGCTCCACAGAAGAGCCAATTCATCAGTATGTACCACCTCCCCAACAGCTGCCATGACTATTAATAGCAACAATTTCTGTACATTTTCTAGCTCATACCAACAGAGCTCACAAATCTTAGCCTTGCTCACCTTTGAAAACATTCACAGGCAGCATCAGTTTATGGAGCTCACACAGACTGAGACTGTACGACCGATGGTCTCCAACTCCCCTACTTTCCCCTGAAAGAGAGGCTTTAACTCAGAGAAACCACTCCTTCCATGGGTCATGAGCATTTCTTAGTAGGCTCTCACTGAAAAGACCTCAGCACTGTTCTTGGCTATGCTGACTACCTATGACCAATTTATCCAGCTCTTAACTCCTGCAGCTGAATTACCAAGCAAGTTCTCTACAGCTGCTCTACAATATAACCCTCATGCTCTTCTGCTATTAACCTAATTATTCCTTTTCCTCATCTGCTTTTGCCCATTCCCTGCTATCTCTGCAGCATGCTGGGATCCAGACCCACATTAGAAATGACTCAACACATACATCTGACATGAATGCCAGCATTACTCAGCCTTATTGTTAGCGTGAGCATGCTGGAGCCCTAGGAGCAGCAGCATACTCACAACAGCTTTTTCTGCCTGGATTTCCTCCAGCTTGCAGAAACAATCAGCATTTGCACACCCACCTGCAGCCACTTTCTTCATGCAAAAACTCCGTATCAGCACCTTGTAGGTAAACTGAGTTCTCTCCACCTGGCATTTTTTGGGGGGGCGAACAGTGTCAGGAAAAGAGAAAAATAAGTGTATGCCAACAATTTAGCCACCAGACCTAGTGTACTGCTTTCAAACCACCCTGTCGCATTTCCATGCTGACCAAAGCCAGCAGTATCAACACACAAAACCCAACAATGAGCAGCCTGAAAATGCTGAAACCACTCACTCACTAAATAAATAAAACACTCACAGCAGCCTTATTTGATTAGATATACCCATGAAACTAACAACAAATGCAGAAAAAGATCAAAGAACACTTAATTTTTTATTTTTTTTTTTAATTCACTGTGTGATAGATGAAGCCTACATCAGCCACCCACCTAACAACCCAGGTTTTTCAAAAGGTCTTGTACAGGTAAAGACAAAGGAAAACTGCTACCAAACCAGAGAACAAGCATACTGTACATCACTTAAAGGTTGGTCCTCTCAGAACAATAATAATCATTGAGGTATGAAAAGACCATCAAGTCCAACTGTCACCATGCCCACTGACCACGTCCCTCAGTACCACATCCACACAGCCCTTGAACACCTCCACGGATGGTGACTCCACCACCTCCCTGGGCAGCCTGTGCCACTGCCACAGCGCTCCTTCTGAGAACAGTTTTTTCCTAATATCCAACCTGAACCTCTCCTGGTGCAACTTGAGGCCATTCCCTCTCATCCTATCTTGGTTACCTGGGAGAAGAAGCCGACCCCCACCTCACTACGACCTCCTTTCAGGTGGTTGTAGAGAGCGATGAGGTGTCCCCTGAGCCTCCTCTTCTCCAGACTGAACAACCCCAGCTCCTTCCCTCAGCTGCTTCCCATTAGACTTGTGCTCCAGACCCCTCACAGCTCTATTACCCTTCTCTGGACATGCTCCAGGGCCTTCTTGTAGCGGAGGCCCCAAAACTGAACACAGTTCAGTGAAGACAGAGGAAAAGAAAAATAGCCACCAAGCCAAAGAACTAGCAGAGTGCATGTCACTTTGAGTCTGCCCTCCTCCAGAAAAGATCTTTCACACACAGATTTCTGTTAGGTGAGGAGGAATGAAAGTTAAATGCAAGAATGCCCTACTGAGCAGCTGAAACAGTCAGATCTCAGGTTCTCACTTTGTTAGCAAGACACATAAGCTACACAATTTTTTTTCAGGGCATCCTTTCCACATATTGCCTCTTTCCCAAAGGCAGCAGTGAGACACAGAGCATACAAGAGCAGTCAGATGTGATCCAAAAGCACCAGCCTCCAGAGGACTGGCACTATGAACACCACATATTCATTCACTGCTTCTCTGCAGCTACGCGGCCCCGCACTCTGCTTTCACTCATTTCCATGTGCTTTCTGGGTGGGGCAGCTTTTGCCAACTTCACATCTCTCCACCTGGTTTTTCAACGAGTTAAACAACAGGACCATAAACGCGCTGGAAACATCAGTCTGCTCCAGAGTAGCTACCCGCAGAAAGCACGTTTCTGGCACTTGCCCGTTCATCTCTTAGGACTCACCCGGAGGGCACACCGCGCAGCCCGCATCCTAACACTCGCAGCACCGCAAAGAGCGACCAGCTCGCCTCGAGGCTGGAGCAGCATACATCCGAGCCCGCCCCACAGTCGCTGCCCCCCGGGACGAGGCAGGGACCCGCGCCCCAGCCAGCCCCCCGCGGCGCCCCCTGCTGCCCGCGGGGCAGCTCCCGGCCGCCGCCCGCCTCCGCACCCCGCGCAGCCCAAGCACAGCAGGCGGCCCGGGAGCTGCGGAGCACTCCCTGAAGCGACGACAACTGTATGCGCACACCCACACATGCACACAGACAGACGCAGCACGAACATACTCCAGAGGAGAAGGCGCGGCAACTTACAGCAGAGGACCCCCAAGTACCCGAGGAGCAGCAAGCGGAGGCGGCGGCTCGCCATCTTCCCGGCAGCGGCCGCTTCCCCCGGGCGGCAGCGGATAATCACCGCGGGGCGACGCCGGCTGCGGCGGGGCGTGGGGCGCGGCCCGGCCGGCGCGGAACGGAACGGAGGGAGGGGGCGGCCCGGCCCGGCCCGGNACTTACCTTGCAAATTACCTTTGTCCTTATCTCAAGAGCAATTTTATGGGTTGCCCTCTCTGATTTGCGCAGTTTGGCCATCCTCTTTGATGTGATATAATTTCAGGACCCCTTGCTTAGTCTTATACGAAGAAAGAACTTATAACTGGTGACATGGTGTGTTTCTTGCTGGAGCTTCCTGATGAAATTCCACTGACTTCTTTGCCTACTGCATTAGAAAGTTGAGACAAATGTCTTAAAAACAAACAAAAAAATCCACAAAAAAAAAACCTCCCAGAAGCCCATAAAGGGTTACAAAAGATTCTGACTTTTTTAATTTTGATTTTCTGTCAGAACTGGAATTAGATTATCTTTTGTCTTTACTGTTCAAAAGACTCCCTATTCAATATCTCACTGAATAATTAACATTGCTTTGCCAGTACAAGAATAGCAGACTGTAAATGCCGAAAAGTTTTTTTTGTGGTTATTAATTGTCAGCTGTACAAAAGCAGTTAATATAACTTCTAAAGATCATTTTCCAGAACAGTACCAGCAATGTAGTATATTACTTCCATCCCCAGTGTAGTGAGATTTATTATGCATTTTCATTCTTTGATATTTAAATAAGGTGGCTTCAATTAAATGTCTCAGGCGGTTTTTGTTGGATGATAGTTTCTGACATTTTATATTTTCATCCATAGCTCATTAGAGCTTCTCTCATTATACCAGCAGAGATTTTATTACTATTTGAAGTGCAAATATTTTCACTGAATTTCATCCCACTTATTTCACTGTTAACTGCATCTCTTGCCCAGCAATCAGTTGGTACACAGTTTTGTGTAACAGGGTAACAGTTCAGTAAAACACATTTAAGTAAGGCAGTCTTACCTAGACTAATGAGTAAATAAATAGTAAATGTGACAGAAGGTAGAAGAAAGGCAAGTGATGAATGATGGGTGCATAGAAATAGGACAAGGGGGAATGGTTTTAAACTGTGACAGGGGAGGTTTAGGTTAGATATTAGGAGGAAGTTTTTCACACAGAGGATGGTGACACACTGGAACAGGTTGCCCTGTTGTGGATGGAGGAGGATGTGGATGCCCCATCCCTGGAGGCATTCAAGGCCAGGCTGGATGTGGCTCTGGGCAGCCTGGTCTAGTGGTTGGCACCCCTGCACATAGCAGGGGGGTTGAAACTAGATGATCATTGTGGTCCTTTTCAACCCAGGCGATTCTGTGATGAAAGTAGCTTCTCTTGAAATTGCAGAACTCTAAGAAATGTATTAAAATATGCATTCCATATGCATTTCTGTGCCCAGTGCCATTTTTAGTTGAGTTACAGTGAGATGTGAAGTCTGTGTATATACTAACAGACTATGGCCTCTGATACTGTCTCCTGCCAAAAAACCTTTTTGTTGCTTCCCCCGCTCCCCTTAGTATTNCGGCCCGGCCCGGCCTCGCCTTAGGCGGCCCCCGCAGAGCTGCGGGGCTCCGCGCTCGCCCCGGAGCTCCTCTGCGGAGCGGGGCCCGGAGGGGCGGTGCTGGCCGATAGGGGGCAGCCCGCGGCGGGGCAGATCCAGGCGGCGCCGGGGCAGCAGGTGGGGAGTGGGCGGGGGCTGCTGGCGGTGGGCGCCGAAGTTTGCGGCTCTCAGGCGCAGCGCCTTCCCGCGCTGCTCGGTGCCGGCAGGCGGCTCCCGGGCTCGGCTGCTTGATCTTTCGCGTCCCCGGACTGTGCGGACGACCCCGAGTCGTCTCTCAGGGCCCGTAGCCGTGCCCACTTGTCAGCTCATATGTACGTGTTTACATGTGAATTCACGGACGTTGGCAGCAGCCGAATAAACTTTGGCTTCGATTACAGAAAGCTTAAACTTCTCCCTCGAAAAGCTCAGTCACTGCTTGCGTTTGCTTCAGCTATTACACCCATCCAGGATGGAGAGCAGTGGGATGGAAGAGTCACAGGATGAATGGTGAAATAGAAATGCAAGTGGATGCTCTTGGCAAAAAGGGAGCGACGTGATGGCAGGGAGCACCTTCAGACACAGAGCTCAGTCGCAGCCATCCATCACACCCGTGCAGGACAGGATGCTGTGTGCATGTGTACGCCAGCACAGCAGGGCAGCACGGTCACATCCGCAGCCTCCTGTCTTGGCACTTTATACTTGGTTTAGGAAGTTCTTCATTAAAAATGCAGGGGTGCAATGGCCCTTTAAATTTAGGAAACAGGGAAAACAACTCATCACAACTAATTCCGCATCCCAGTCATTTCTAACGACATCTTAAAATGCACTAGCGATGTAATATGGTTCTGTAACAGGAAAAGTTTCAGAAGTATTTCTGATGATCAGTGCAGCAACACTGGCTGTATTTTTAGACTGTAGCAAAATGGGGAAAGATTATTTATAAATGAAGTATCCAGCAGCTCTTTTAGTAGCAACCAGAGAATTAGGATGAAACTCTTCATATCAAAATCTGAGTCTATTTATCACATGCAAAAATGTGCATAGAATACAAGTAATATNGGCATCGTGGGGGCGGCGGGCCGGCTGCCGGCCCTTCCTGCGGCCTTTGCTTCCAGCGGCCGGGCTGGAGCAACCGGGCCTGCCGAGCGGAGTGGTGACCTGCGGGCTGGGCCTTGCTAGGCGGACCTGGGGGCGTTTGTTGTTGTTGGGGGGTTAGCGGGGAGCGGGTGCTGGGCCCAGGGACAAGTGCTGTCTGCACAGTTGGTGTGTCTGAAGGAAGACTAGCAGTGCGATGTCCTGTCCCCCCTTCTGCAGAAACCGACTTATAAAGAGGCTTTGAAATCTCTTTGCTAATTTTAGATCATGTCTTTTACCAGGGTTCAACTCTGCACTCTCTGCTTCTCGACTGACATCAGATGAAGTTATTCGGATGCGTAATGAACTCTTTACCAAAGAGAAGGAGAGGCAGTTATCTCTTTATCCACGAATTGAGAAAATTGAAGTGAAATACACTGGGAAATCTCACCCTGGCAGCGTGTTTGTAATGAACAAAGCTTTGTCTACACCATACAATTGTGCCATGCGTAAGTGAATGGACTCTTTAGCGGACTCATAAACTGCATGAATTATGGAATCATAAGGTTGGAAAAGACCTCTGCAATCACCTAGTCCAACCATCAGCCCACCCCCACCATGCCCACTGACCACGTCCCTCAGTGCCACATCCACATGGCTCTTGAACACCTCCAGGGACGGTGACATCACCACCTCCCTGGGCAGCCTGTGCCACTGCCTCACCGCTTTGTGAGAGGAAATTTTTCCTAATACCCAACCTAAGCCTCCTTTCAGGTGGTTGTAGAGAGAGATAAGGTCTCCCCTGAGCCTCTTTTCTAGACTCAACAATCCCAGTTCCGTCATCTGCTCCTCATAAGACTTGAACTCTTTGCTGATGTCACTGATAGTGAAAATTAGTTGCCAATGGAAGTATTTGCCATCCAAACTTGAAACGTTAATGTTAGTGGTGTTTTAATGACCTTGCTAAGGGATGTGTATTCAGAATATTTGTATTTAAGTTTACAGTATATTTTTAATGTAAACTCAATGCTTACATTAAACTAGATGACTACATGTAGGGGAGTTGGACTAGATGACCTTTAAAGGTCCCTTCCAACCCTAAGGATTCTATGATTCTATGTATATATGACTAGGTGACCTTTAAAGGCCCTTTCCAATTCAAAAGATTCTATGATTCATCATGTGAAATTTATTTTACTGATGTAAAATTTATCAGTAGAAATAGAGTTGATTTTTTGTAGGTTCTGCTAATAGCTCATTCTTCCAAGTCACTTAAGAGTAGTTAAACTTGCAGTGTGTTGTTAGAAATGCAGAGGTCTGAACTTCTGGCTCTGAGGAATGATGTTAATAACTGTGTGTTTTTCACTTTCTTTAGATTTAAGCGAATGGCATTGCAAGAAATCCGTTCTAGCTCTTGTGGATGGTGAAGTCTGGGATATGTATAGACCCTTGATCAAATCTTGTGAAATTCAGTTCCTCACCTTCAAAGATGAAGATCCAGAGGAAGTAAACAAGGTAAGTCTGCATCTTAACTGATTACAGATTATCTTGATCGTGACCATTTGATTCTGTATGCCCATTTTAGTTCCTTGAACTTTGTTATCATGAAAGTTTATAGATATTTTTAATAGTTGGCACATAGTGGTTATTGTTATTTAGAGCACAGCGTGGGCTAGGTGATATGAAGGCATCCCTTTCAACCTATATTATATGATTTTACAATTTGAGATTTAAGTATCTCCAGAGAAACGGCTAGCTTGCTTTTTTCACAGAATTGGCAGAGGTTAGAAGGGACCTCAAGAGCTCATCAGGTCCAACCCCCCTGCTAAAGCAGTTTCCCTACAATAGGTTGCACAGGTAGGCGTTTCCAGACAGGTCTTGAATATCTCCATAGAAGGAGGCTCCACAGCCTCTCTGGGCAACCTGTTCCAGTGCTCTGTCACCCTTACCTCAAAGAAGTTTTTCCATGTGTTTGTACGGAACTTCCTATGTTCAAGTTTTAGGCCATTACTCCTTGTCCTATTGCTATGTACCACCAAGAAAAGCCTGGCCTCATCCATTTGCCTCTCACCTTTCTTTAAATGTTTATAATTATTAATCAGGTCCCTGATTTTTTATTTTGATTTTCTTGATGGATGTTCTAATCATCACCAAGCAGAAGTTTGAATTCTAATGAAGGTAATGCTTGGGTTGGCATGGAGGTTTGTGCCTAATACAGTGAAATGTTGGTGTTCTTTGGCGTAAATAGCTGATGTTAATCTAGAAAAGGATGTTACCTTCTGAGTAATAATGCTGTGTTCTGAAATTCTGCTTTTAGGCCTATTGGCGTTCCTGTGCCATGATCATGGCATGTGTGTTAAAGCGGGCGTTCAAAGATGAGTACTCTGTGAATCTGGTTAAAGCTCCAGAAGTGCCAGGTAGTATAAATGTTTTGTAGTTGATTGTCTTGTCTTTTTCTGCTTAAATGAGTTCTAATAATGTTACAAAAGAAAATCAGAGGCTCCTTTTCCAATGATTGAATGTACTTAGCATTCATATGTGTTATATGGAGTTGTTATAGCCTTTGTATTTGGTATGATGGTTATATTGAGGTAATCCAGAATTTGTATTTGATTATGTTAAGTAGTTGGGCTTTAAACTGTATTGGCTCAGTGACCTCTACCTACAGCTAAGTTATGTGGCTGCTGAAATGAACTAGGTGGACTGGAAAAAAGACAGGAGCTTATCTCCTCTTAAACTGTTTTTCTTTATCAGCTGAGGATTAAATCTGAATTCCTTTGCCATCTATCCAAATTACTTTTCTAAGGTAGTAATTTTGGTCTATGCTTTGAAGATGTCAGGAGTCTTATTCAGCATGATATTGGCAGAGAGAGGGAGGAGTAGATGAGGGAATCTGTGCTCCTGGATGCTCCATTGGAAAAATAATGATCAGAAGAGAAATGTAACGTACCAAGATTTCTTTAACTTACATTTGTCAGGCTGAAAATAATTTCTTCATTCAAGTACAGAAGATTGGTCTGAGTGGTACCTGGATAAGTGCTGTAACACTTCAGATTACATGAAGTTGGTAACTTAAGGACATGACCTTTTAGTTGTGAAGCTATGTGTGTAATGCGAGCACTCGAATTATTAAAAATTACCGTGTATACATCAAGTTGGAAGATTATTGGTGTTCGAGTAGGGTTAGTTACAACTTGTGTTCACCTGTAGCTTAACGTTCACAGAACTGAGAAAACACACAAGAAAGATTTATTACATGGACTTGATGATCCTTGTGGGATCCTTCCAACTCAGGATACTCTATAATTTTAGTAACAAAGCTTACTACACAATTATATATTTGACATATATAAGAACATGGTTGGTTGGTTGGAGTCCTCCTGCAATCGATTCCCTTTTTAACAATTTCAGCATTTGTCTTGATTGCTAGATGTAGAGAAAATATTTGGCATAATCTTGCATATGCTAACATACATCGTTACAGTGTATATGTAGAAATAATGTGAACTTACTGGGTTCATAAGCTTAATTTTTAAGACACCAGTAGCTCGATAAGCATACACAACCTTCTTTTAACTATTTTAGTTCAGCTCTAATATTGTCTGATTTCTCTATGCAGTGAATTCTCCTTTATAACTGAACAGTGAAAATTTAGTTTATGATGCAGAAGAATATACTGTGAAATACTTTGAAAGTGTGTTTTTTTTCTTTCATTCTTTGAGATACACTTTTTTTTTGTTCTATAATGTATATTATGTCGACACTGAATTTAGACATTTGGAATGAGTATTTCACGTGCGGCGAAGTGAAAATGATGGCACAGATTTAATCTGCCATTTGAGTGTGTAATCACAGCTGAAAATCTGTATGTTATGATAAAAAACTCTCTTCTGTTTTTCTTACTCATTTTAATATATTTGTAGGAGCATAGTATGGCAATGAAATGCATACTTCGTTACAAACATGAATATTTTCTCTTTGAAATTGCAGTGATCTCTGGAGCTTTCTGTTACGATGTAATTTTGGACAATAGACTGAATGACTGGAAACCAACAAAAGTAAGTGCAGTAATTTGCCCAAAATGCTTTGTAGCTTGCGTCCTTGTCCAGTTGTTCTTTGGTGGGGGAAGAGGGTTGCAGTGCAGAGAGAGTTTTTTGGTTTTTTTTTTTCCCCTTTTCCTAGAGTGTTTTATTTTACATCAGGAATACACCTCAGAAGCTACATCTCTGCATTTATCATATACTGGCTCTCGCTGAAGAGCACTCTCAGCACACAAACTGGGTTTCTTTCAGATGTGTTTAAATGCAGAGCTGTCCTCCAGATACTTAGAAGTTTCAGCTTTAATCTGAAATACAATTCCAAAAGCAGTTGGTGTGGCTGTTGGGACCTCAGTGCCATCTTTGTTACTATACAGCTCCACTCCTATGTAACTAACCTTGTCTGGTAGTGTAGGTGCCACGGTAGGCTTACAGCATTTGTGTGAGTAGAACCCTCTGACAGTAGAAGTGTCTGTAATTCCCGTATTTTCACCTACTGGTGTACAGCATAATCAGTTTATTGTTGTAAATGAACTGTGAGCACATTCAGGTGAAACACTTCTTAATAGCTTGAATTTCATGCCCTTCAGTAAACCTAATCATCTACAAACCATGGTAGCTGGTGTTGTCACAAGTGTTTTACTTCTCTGTTCTGTTTGCTTGCCAAAATACCAGCAGATGTGTGTGTGGCTAACAAAGAACTGTTAGTACAGTGCAGATCTTTTCTTTGTTATTGCCTTATAGTTAAAACAACAGTCTGAAATACTTTGTAAATGATGTAATAAATGCAATTTCTCCTAAAAAACGATTTCTCATTTATCAACAAATCTGAGTATGAAAAGCTTTGGTGATGAAATTCTAACTTATACGATGTTTTTTCTTTTGATTCCACTAGAGTGGAGATTGTTTATAATTGGAATCATGACTTTGGGAAACAGAGTACACAGATAAATCTTGAATGGTGTCAAGACTGTATATGAATACATCGTATTAGGAAAACCTGAACTTAACTCCCAACAAACATATATTTTTTTCTGATAGAACAATGCCTACTGATTTGTTCTTTAGCATTAAGTTGCTGATAATTAGTAAGGATTACAATCCTATAGCAATAGTCTTATACTTCGCAGAATGGCCTGGGTTGGAAGGGACCTCAAGGATCATGAATCTCCAACCCCCCTGCCACAGGCAAGGCCACCAGCCTCCACATTTAATACTAGACCAGCCTGCCCAGGGCCCCATCCAACCTGGCCTGGAACACCTCCAGGGACGGGGCATCCACAACCTTAGGATCTAGTTACAACTTAGGATCTAGTTAGTTGTTTTGACTAATATTTAGTGTTTCTTATGCTTTATTCAGCACAGCTATGGTACAGTGGCGACAGATTTATGTGTGTCAATTACTTTGTAGGACAATTTCCGTTCTCTTACAAGGGATGCCAGTAAGCTAATTGATAAAGATCTGCCATTTGAAACACTGCATGTTGAAGCAAAAGTGGCACGTGAAATGTTTCAGCATAACAAGTAAGTGTATGAGTTTGCCTTAATTCACTTAAATCCCTGTGTGTTTTTATTAACCTAAAATAAGGTGTGACAGGTGAAGTAAGACTATTGTGAAAGCCTGTGATACGTTTCCATTGTCTTTGTCCCATTAGCTCATTTCATTGTTAGTATTCTCTCCAGAGGGCGACGTTTGCTGGACGTAGTTTTGTGAGACACGGGAAGACTGTGGTCTTCTAAGTTTAATATTGAGCTTCAAGATTTTGAACTGGAACTCTGGCGATTAGACTTTTTGTTTGCTTGTTGCTTTAAGCCTTTGCTGAAAGGCTTTCATGTTTAAAGAAATGTAGATTTTTCATATCTCAGTATCTTCAAATGAATATTTGATGAAATGCAGTTTTTGAGCTCTATGGGGGGAAAATGGGCAAAATGCTCTGGGCTGTGCTACAAAAGAAAGCCTGTTTAAAGGACTTCTTCTAGCTGACAGATCGCTTACTGTTTTGGAAAAAATTACCTGGTCCGCATCTTTTTGGTGGTTGGAGAGAAGTAGGGAAAATGATAAATAATTTGTCATTTTGTGAATTGATGTTTTGCTCAAAGCTAAAGCTATTGCAAAAATAAACAGTATTTTTAGCTTAATTATACTAATGTGACATACAGACAAGTATCTCTTTACTAGGTTGGCTTCTAAGAGCTTCTTAGAGCTGGTAGGAGCTGACTTCTGATAACGGCATTGGACATTGTGTATGTTCCTTGTATGATGAGAGACCGCTTTGCTGTCTTGCAAATGACCAGTTGTCGAGGACCACATGTTGCATGTGACCTGTTTACGTGACCTGATAGTGTCTGCTGGTCTTATGTGTCTTGAAAAACTGTCATGGGAAGTAGTAGATTCATTTTATCTTTCTGAATAAAATTTTTGAGAGAGCATGGATCTCTTAAGACATATATATGCTTTATGAAACATGCCAGTACACACTGGTGTATAAAATTAAGGGTTTAAACCTTGTTTAAAGCTCTCATAAATACAAACAGGATTAAGAAAAAATGGTCCTTGAACAAATCTTTTAAGAGCTCAGTGTTAAGGGTAAGAATTTTTTTTTTTTTTTTTTTTTTTGTTCAGGTATAAAATGGAGATAATAGAGCAGAAAGCTTCTCAGAACATGGAAGGAATTGTAGTATTACATCGGTGAGTAAAACTAAATTTCTTTCTGTAATATTTCATTGAAAGATTTAATTATATTGCAAATACCTGCAAGTGAGAAGAATAAGTTACTTATAGATTTTAATTTAAAAATCACTCTTAATTGCTGTCCGTACTCTATCAAGGTTTTTTTTATTGTATCCTTCCTTCCACTCTCTGGTTTGAATGACAAATTTAACTCACCGTTAAAGGCAGCATGGCTTCAAAAATTTGATAAACCCAGGACTATCTTTTGGACTTGAGGTATAAATTCTCTAAACTCATTTTAGGAAACTGGGTCACCTGTACTTCTGCTTCAGGAAACCTAGAAACGCTGAACTGGGAATGTGTTTAGATTTGGTTTGGGATTTGTGTGGATTTTCTTTCATCCTCTTTGATGTGTTCTGTAGATAGGATTTTGCTAATCAAAACCAAGTAGAATTGTAATTCTCTTTGATTATATTTTAGTCATAGCAGATTTTCTTTCTTCTTTGCTTTCCATCAGGTTTGGTGACTTTGTCGATGTTAGTGAAGGACCTCACATTCCAAGGACAAGTTTCTGTTTCCAGTATGAGATAACAGCAGCCCACAATCTTCAGACTAGTCAATCTGAATTGATAAGGAGGTTCCAGGGCGTGTCCCTGCCAATCCATTTGAGGGTAACTACATTTTTTCTGCTTTTTTTTCCTTCATTTTCTACATTTTTGCTTCTCTTTTTAAAGTTAGGTCATTTGGTGTATTTTCTGATTTTTATTTTATACTGGTGATAATTCAGAGGCAAGAGGAGTTTGAGTAGCAGAAGGCGATGGCTCAGAATGGTGATAACAGTGGGTGTTTGAGGTTAAATTCCTTGGAACTATTGTGAATGTGGAATCAGAACTGGAAAGGTTGGCAAAAGCATACTCTTATCTTTAATAGTAATAATAATAATACTTTCAGTATTCAAAGTGTGGTTTCATTTGTGCAGTTGCTGCATGGCTATTTTGTTAGCCTTGCCTTAGTGAATTGTTTATTGTTGTGAGCTCACAATGCTTATTCAGATTCAGGAAAGAGCAGAACTTTGAATTTGCACTCATGATGAAGGGTACCACATCTAAGTCTTTCACTTATAACAGAGTAGAACTTGAAACAGCAAATCCTAGCACTGATCTGTTTTAAGGAAGGGCTCTGCAAAAACATAGCTAGAGACAGGAGTCCTTCTTCCCCCTCCTGTTGACTTCTGTTATATTGGCCTGTGGCCTAGAACATGTGCTACTGTCTCCACTGGGAAAGTTTGTAAGAGACAACTGATATTTTTAAGTCCTCCTTAATCAGAGGAATATGGGCAAATTGGACACTAAAGTTATAAGCTGTAATGTGTGAATTAGGGACTGAGATGTTTTTATGCTGTAATTTCTATATGCTTGTCAGAATCTAATCTATAGTAAGATTCTTTTTCTGCCTCTGGTAACATTTAATAACATTTAATACAGGCTCATCACACTGTGTGGCACAAACTGCTGGAAAGATCAAAGAGGCTGGTAAGTCTCAGTGGTGAAATTCATCTTTCCAAGTATGATAATAAGCTGTGATATTTGAATGATTAGAGATGAGTAGTATTGTCAGGAATGTATCTTTAAGAATGGAAATGCTAATGGGTGAAGAAAAATTGAATGCGCATGAAATCTAACTGCTTTGTAGTAGAGAATGTGCTGGTATTGTTTTTGAAGTTTGACTATTAAAATGCATTGTACCATTCAGAAAAAAAAAAAACCCCAAAACATTATTTGATCAATATATTTTTTACTATTCCAAAAAACTGGAGCGAAGTATATTGGACTTTCATGACTGAAACTGTCTGCTGCCAAGAATCCTAGGTGTTTTTTTTTAAACAGTCTCTCTAAGCTGTTTTTAATTATCACTTGTGACTACATCAGTATTTTTCAAATATAAGAAAGTTTAAAAGTTGAAATTGGCTTATCCAAGAAGAATTTTACACTGACTGAATAAATGCAAAAAGGCAAGTTTTTAGGATAAATGGAACAACAAAATTTAAGTTTGCATATCACCAGAGATTGACTTTCAAAGCATGGTTAAACATAGGAGATGATTGTAAGAATTAAATAGCAGAAGTTTTTGAGCCTTCAGAACAATTATTTTATTTACTTTTATAGCAAAAGAAAAAAAATACTGTCTACCTACTGAAATTTGTTAGTCAAGGAGGTGCTCAGGGCCTAACCCATGAATTTTTTCAATGGAATTAGTTTGAAGATGCTTCTTTTTCAGACTGTTTAATTTTGAAGACAACATTTGCCTGTGTATGCTGTCCTTTCTCTTTAGACTGCCAGTGTGAGGGGAGGATTTCCAGGATCCAGACTTTGTTATTGTTTTTTAAATGTGATCTAAGTTGTTACATTTCTGCAGGTCACTGAGGAAAAAAGTATGGAAGCAGCAGCAGAAAATCACGAGGCAAAAGATGAAACTGAAGAAGGAAAAACTCTATCAATGTAATTTAACCTCTAAATGTACATAATAAAATAGTGTGGTTTTTGGTTTTTTTTTTGTTTTGTTTTTTTTTGGCTTATTTGTGCTACGTGTAAAAATGTCTTGGTTTAATTCATTTGAGTTCTGTGGAGCTGAATCATGGATAGATGATTTAGAGAGCCAGTATTTCACATTTCAGTCTACTTGAATTTCAGTTTTCTGCTACTGTTAGGCATTAATTTTGCCCTCCCCCCCCCCCANTGTCCTTATCTCAAGAGCAATTTTATGGGTTGCCCTCTCTGATTTGCGCAGTTTGGCCATCCTCTTTGATGTGATATAATTTCAGGACCCCTTGCTTAGTCTTATACGAAGAAAGAACTTATAACTGGTGACATGGTGTGTTTCTTGCTGGAGCTTCCTGATGAAATTCCACTGACTTCTTTGCCTACTGCATTAGAAAGTTGAGACAAATGTCTTAAAAACAAACAAAAAAATCCACAAAAAAAAAACCTCCCAGAAGCCCATAAAGGGTTACAAAAGATTCTGACTTTTTTAATTTTGATTTTCTGTCAGAACTGGAATTAGATTATCTTTTGTCTTTACTGTTCAAAAGACTCCCTATTCAATATCTCACTGAATAATTAACATTGCTTTGCCAGTACAAGAATAGCAGACTGTAAATGCCGAAAAGTTTTTTTTGTGGTTATTAATTGTCAGCTGTACAAAAGCAGTTAATATAACTTCTAAAGATCATTTTCCAGAACAGTACCAGCAATGTAGTATATTACTTCCATCCCCAGTGTAGTGAGATTTATTATGCATTTTCATTCTTTGATATTTAAATAAGGTGGCTTCAATTAAATGTCTCAGGCGGTTTTTGTTGGATGATAGTTTCTGACATTTTATATTTTCATCCATAGCTCATTAGAGCTTCTCTCATTATACCAGCAGAGATTTTATTACTATTTGAAGTGCAAATATTTTCACTGAATTTCATCCCACTTATTTCACTGTTAACTGCATCTCTTGCCCAGCAATCAGTTGGTACACAGTTTTGTGTAACAGGGTAACAGTTCAGTAAAACACATTTAAGTAAGGCAGTCTTACCTAGACTAATGAGTAAATAAATAGTAAATGTGACAGAAGGTAGAAGAAAGGCAAGTGATGAATGATGGGTGCATAGAAATAGGACAAGGGGGAATGGTTTTAAACTGTGACAGGGGAGGTTTAGGTTAGATATTAGGAGGAAGTTTTTCACACAGAGGATGGTGACACACTGGAACAGGTTGCCCTGTTGTGGATGGAGGAGGATGTGGATGCCCCATCCCTGGAGGCATTCAAGGCCAGGCTGGATGTGGCTCTGGGCAGCCTGGTCTAGTGGTTGGCACCCCTGCACATAGCAGGGGGGTTGAAACTAGATGATCATTGTGGTCCTTTTCAACCCAGGCGATTCTGTGATGAAAGTAGCTTCTCTTGAAATTGCAGAACTCTAAGAAATGTATTAAAATATGCATTCCATATGCATTTCTGTGCCCAGTGCCATTTTTAGTTGAGTTACAGTGAGATGTGAAGTCTGTGTATATACTAACAGACTATGGCCTCTGATACTGTCTCCTGCCAAAAAACCTTTTTGTTGCTTCCCCCGCTCCCCTTAGTATTGCCAATTATTCTTTATTCTTTTTTCTTTTCTTTTTTCTTTTCTTTTTTTTTTTTTTAAACGGCATTCCTACATAAGGTTTTCTTTAAGTGTACATACCCACATTCTATATATTTTCTTAAGACTACGAATGATCTCTGTACTGAACTCAAATATTTTTTCTTTTCAATCTAACCTTCTAAGTATGCTTTGGCTTTAGACCTGTTGCTCTGGTGCTACTGAAAAAGCAGACATTAGAAAAGCAGTGTATTGAGGAACACAACATTTGTGCTTTTATTTTCTATTTTTGAAGTACCTGCAGACTATGATTAACCCACACGGATATTATGCAAGTGGGAATTCATCTAGGTGTCCTATTCTGAATCTTAAGCCAGTTGTAACTATAAACCACGTGGTCTGTTTTTGGGAATTGCATTCAAAATTCCTCCTGGATTCCATGACCCAAGGGTGATGTCAGTGTGGAAATTTGGATTTTTTTTTAACCTTAAACAGGGGCTTAATCATGTAATCATAGAACACTCTTGAGTCGTAAAAAATCGACAAGGATCGCTGTGTCCAATTCTGGGCTCTACACAGAATCACCTGAAATCAAACACTATGGCTTAGAGAGTTGTCCATATGCTCCTTGAACTCTGCAGCTCGGGGCCGTGCCCACCGCCCTCTGGTGCAGACCCTTTCCCTATCTCCCAGCTGCCCCTCCCCGACCCAGCTGTGTGCCGTTCCCTAAGGGCCCTGTCGCGGTCACAGAGAGCAGAGCTCAGCGCTGCCCTCAGAGCTCATGCCGCGAGGTGGCAGCAGCGGCGCGGGAAAGCAGATCGCCCTCCGGAAAAGTGGGGACACTTTCTGGGAGGGAGGAGGGGGAAGCGCAGAACTGTGTTGCTGAAAAAGCTATTGAGGGCTACCAGCTGAAGTTTACATGCGGTTAGGAGAGATTTAGGTAAGATGTGAGGCGGAAATTCTCTCCTCAGAGGGCGGTGAGGCTCTGGCACCACAGAGAAGCTGTGGTGCCCCATCCTTGGAGGCACTCAAGGCCAGATTGGATGGGGCCCAAGGCAGCCTGAGCTAGTGGGGGGCAGCCCTGCCCAGGACAGGGGTTGGGGCTGGGTGGGCTTTGAGCTCCCTTCCAGCCTAAGCCATGATCCTACGACTTCAGTGTTTTCCCCCCAGTTCATATGTAAAAGAGTGGAAGGACAAACTTAATCTTTCTACTAGCTCACATCTTGGTATAGATGGACTCCAGAAGGCAGGTGTTCCTTTGGAAGGAGTTGAGCTGGAAGATGTACTTAGAAAGCACTAGAATACAGTACCAATTAAAAGAAAATCGGGTAATAGAAGATAGTGACTGCTTCTGTCTTATGACCAAAATTGTGGTGACAGCACTTTTCAGGAAGTAGAGGATGTAGTATATAAATATTGGTAATGTAAAATAACAAAATGAGGTTGGATCTTGGAGAGCTCTACTTGAGGGTGGATTCTAGATCTGTCCTGCATACTGTGAAGATTTTCTCCATCATCTACACTGGGAGTAACCCAAAGAGACCACACAGTAGGTCTGTTCAGAAAGAGACAAGAAAGTAGAAACTGTCTTCCTTTACTGACCACTATAATTTCCAGAAACTACAGGGATTGGAGGAAGTATATGGACAAAAGAGACTACAAGATTAAGCAAAATCTCCTCCTGATCTCTTTCTCCCTTTCATTAAATTCTTATCAGGTTTAAAGAGATAGTTCTTTATATATTCATTTTGCAAAAGAAAACTGGTTCTGTCTACAAGAAAGACGTTGAGACCCTGGAGCATGTCCAGAGTAGTGCAACGAAGCTGTAAAGGGTCTGGAGCACAAGTCAGTATAGGGAGCAGTTGAGGGAACTGGGATTGTTCAGCCTGGAGGAGAGGAGGCTCAGGGTAGGCCTTATCACTCTCCACAACCACCTCGAAAGAGGTTGTAGTGAGGTGGGGGGTCAGCCTCTTCTCCCAGGTAACAGCAATTGGACAATAGGGAATGGCCTTAAGTTGTGCCAGGAGAGGTTCAGGTTGGATGTTGCAAAAAATTTCTTCTCAGAAAGAGCAGTGAGGCACTGGAACAGGCTGGCCAGGGAGGTGGGGGAGTCACTGTCCCTAGAGATGTTCAGAAACTGAGGGACATGATTAGTGGGCATGGTGGGGTTGCACTTGATGGTTGGACTTGATGATGGTAGAGGTCTTTTCCAACCTTAATGATTCTATGATTCTTTCTGATCTAGACGTAAGAAAGACTCTAGAAAGACATCATAAAATACAGATTTTAGAGAAAGGGGCAGGCAGGGAGATTTAGGCCAACATACTTGAGCAAAAGATGATACTAGCAAGTTGTAATCTCTTACTGCTGTTTTGGTAACTAAGCTAAAGCTCAGTTTATCACAATCTTTTTTAATATCTGAACTTGCTAGTGTAGCTGTATTTATTTTATTATTACTTCTTTTTTTTTGTAAGGAATCCTGACACAGGAATTCAATATCAAAGAGACATTCAGTGGGAAGAATTGGCAGTGGATATTTCTTGAAGAACACCAACCATGTGAAAATGGTAATGCTGTCACGCTGTAGTCTTTAGTAATATTTAACCCCAGTCATGGACAGCATTAACATTTTTTCAGAGTATGAAGAATGTCTATGTTTTTATATATGCTAAAATAATACTTACAAATTAATACGTCCATTTTTTATGGGGAATTAGCTATGCAGAAAAAAACATATAAAT
The DNA here is from genome assembly GCA_016647715.1 of Pavo muticus. Lineage (NCBI taxonomy): Eukaryota > Metazoa > Chordata > Aves > Galliformes > Phasianidae > Pavo > Pavo muticus. The sequence continues at coordinate 237,665 of JACDJE010000458.1, forward strand.
GATAAAATAACCATTTTTTATGTGCTATTTATTTCTAAAGTTAGCAGATCACTTTTCATTTACATTTTAAAGAAAGAAAATGTATGAGAACATGCATATGATTTTTACAGCATGACAGTGAGGACCGGGACCCATTCTCTTCCTTGGAAGTGTAACTTCTGCTGACATGAGTGTATATAGGACAGAAATGGGGAATGCAGGTTGGGGAGTAGAGAGATGGGGTGAAATGAGGATGTCATTGTTTGAGTAGATGCCACTCATGATCACTGAGGTCAGTACTGTATGCCATATACAGAGCTTTGTTGTTGCTTTAAGGCTCTGAAGAAGAGATAAAAATCCCTTACTGATGCCACACAGTAAATGAGACTTATTGAATAGAATGAGGATCCAAGGAGTGTATCGAGTAATATTTTCCTTTTGGGAGTACCTAATAAACATCATCACTTAATGCTCCTTTTTAATCTGTACATCCCATGTGAGAATTTAAATTATGGAGATAAACTCAATACTATCTTCATATTTCTGCATTTCGCAGAAGTCTTTGTGTTAAAAGAGACTGCCCAAGCCCATGGTACAGCCAGGACTCCTCTTTGCCACCGTGTGGTGCAGCTGTACCAGGGCAGCTCGGGATCTGCTGCCAGCTCTCTGGCAACAGCGCTGCCAAGAAGGAGAGCAGCAGTGAGCTGCTAACATGGAGCTGGCTGCCCACTTCTAGAGTCCTGAGACTTCAGACTTCATGAAGAGAACTGACACCTCCAAACCTTGCCTCAAATTGGCAGTGGAATCAGGCTGTACTGCGCTGTTTCACCCTAGGCTCAAAATATGAGAATTTCCGCTGACTCTTCCCTCCCACCACAATTTCCTTCCCACTTTCAGAGTTAATTATCCTGTGAAATTAATAGAAATATGGCTTTTTTTGGCTCTGACTTTGGAAGGAGTGAGCTGGCTCTTGTGTTCAGGTGGGCACAACCTCTCACTGCTTATGTTCCCAGAGGAGCTTCTGATCTCACAGCCTGTTTTGGAAGAGTCATGCCCTGCAGCAGTCCTACCTGAGTGGAAAAGTGGTATTCAGTGAGACTGTTAATACGTGAGACTGTTTTATAGGTGAGGCCATTGATTCATAAGTGTTTGTGGTGCTCTGTAACTACACTGCATGCTGGGGGTTCACAGTCAAAACACTGTAGACAGGATATACATATCAACAGAGCACAGATGTTGATCTTGTTTCTTTTCTTAATGATCTATCCTTGGGTCTTTATTTTCCCCTTATGTTCCCCCATCACTGCTCATTAAGCAGATTTATTTAGAGAATAAGATAGAATATTTCAAAGCCTCACTGTCTCAGTTTTTGTGAGTATTTACTATCTATTTTGACATTCCCCCAAACAGTTATAACAGTATTTTCCTATCTCTTGGGAATTTTCTGAGATTTTTGTAAAATTTTGGAAAGTGCTGGTAATTTCAGAGTAAAATTAATATATTTTCATTTTCTTTTAATGACAAATGTTTTAACTAAAGTTAAAATCTCAGAGAAGCATCTTTTGTCAGTTTTTGTCTTAAATATAGTGAAATTATAGAAAAGAATGCACACTTACGCATGCCAAAGTTTTAATTAATCACGCTGAGCTCAGAATATTACAGATTCTATGTCCTAATAAGGATTTATTGATACATAAAGCTGCTGTTTTCCAGTGCCCTTGACTTAGACCACATTCTACCAAGCGTCTGTTTGCAGAACAACCCATCTTTTTACATGTCGAATGGAGATCTTCTCAGATTAGTGTTGACTGATTCACAATTTCTGTTCTCCTCCCACAGCAGCAGTTTGTTCCTTGTGAGTTCTGGTGAGAGGCATGATACAGTGTTAATGCTAACATGTAGGAGTCCTTCAGAGGTAAAAACCCCTATCACGATTAGCATTAACAACATACAGCCTACAGAAGAAATCTAGAGACTGGAGTCTGAGACATACAGAACTGAAACCTTCGTTTTTTTCCCCCTTGAGATACCTATAGAATAAAAAAAGAGAAAAAGAAATTTATCTAAAAATTATGTCATAAAGAGTACAGACATCAGAGGAACATGATAAAATCTGTAGTTAGTTAAATGCAAAAGAACCATCTGCTGTATATTTAGAAAACTTCAAGCCTGCAATTGTTTTGAAGTTATTTTTGTAAGAGAGGTAGTAGTACTATTTTTCTTGAAGGACTTTTATTTCCATCCTTCTTTTAAATACATTTTTTTCGTACTGCTTTATTTTCATTGAACAGAAAGAATATATTATTTTCATATAACAGAAGGAAACTGTAGCACAGTCTGACCCAGTTTTGTATCCCTTTATGTGCCAGTTAATATAGTCTGAGATACTCAAAATATTAAGAACCCCAAATAAACATGCAAACAAACACAAATTGCCTGATTTTATTTTTACTTTAAAATTAGACAAAATACCAATCAGAAGGGCTGACTTTTAAACATGATACGAGAAACTCAGCTAAGAAATAATCATAGTTTCCTCAGTATTCAGTGTTTGTGATTACGCAGCAAGTGTTCCTTTGGATTGTGGAAAGGTGAGTAGTCTGTGGAGAGAAAACAAAAAACCTCTTGGATAGGTTCAGTTGCTTGTGTAGGATCCTCAGGCAGGGTTCCTATGTCCTTGTTACAGGAGGCTAGAATGAGATTAATGACCACAAATCTACACTGTTTGCTAATCTCTTCTTCATCCGATCCTTTGGCCATAAAATTAATAAGTACTGATATTTTTTGACCGAAGTTAAACATTTTTACTTCTTTCAGCCTATTACGAGCTCTCTCTTAAAAACTAAAGAGGAAAATACATTAGTAATACTATAAAATATTTTTAAAATCTGCAAAGAAATCACATAATGAGGTAGAAATACACTCAACAGAATAAAGGATAGAAGATCCTCATTGTATAGTTAACTGTCTGAATTTTTTACAGTTTTCAGTTACTTACATCAGTATTATGGGTTGAATAGTTGAGATAGTAATTCCAAGCATGTTTAAAAAGGCCTAAGTAAAGTCCAGTTAGTTCTCTGCTAAATGTATCTTGATTGAAATATATGTTCCTTTTTCTATCCTCCTAAAATATCAGCTCTGGGGCAGAGGTCAGGCGTAGTTGAATCTTATGTGCTTTCTACTTTCTCTTCTCCCAGAAAACACTTAACAAACTATTTAGTATTGTTTAAGCAACAAGTGATATGAAAACCTGCATGGGAAATGAGACAGGATATATAATTTAGGAGACTTTTTTGGCATGTAAATTCAAAGAAACATATATATATATTTATAACTTCCCTACTCTTACTAACACATGTTTTAAGAGGAAGTTAAAATGTCATAGTAAGACTGTGATCTAATTTAGAGATTTTAGGGAAATTACCACTATCTTTGTGCCACTCTAAATGAAACCAGTGCAGTACAGAGTTGTGATATGTAAGTGGCAAACAAAAATTCCAAGATGAATGTAAATTTTTGGTAGGCATAAAAAAGTGGTTTAGAAATTTCCAAACCTCAAGTTTAAAATGATGATTCAGAGCTCTGTTGAGTATTGAGGCTAAACTCTACTGAAATTAGACACTGATACCTGTGGGATTGCATTTGCATTTGTGGGCAATGAAGGGAATTGTATCTAAACCCCTACATCAGTACTCATAAATGGTGCATGTGCATGAGCAATAGGAGTGTAAGGGTGAGGGGTGCAGGTGAAGGAGGAGGATGGGAGATGCAAGCTATGGTATCCAACGTGAAATCTTTCTTCTTCTTTTTCTTCTTTTTTTTTCTTCTTTTTTTTCCTTCTTTTTTCTTTTTCTTTTTCTTTTTCTTTTTCTTTTTCTTTTTCTTTTTCTTTTTCTTTTTCTTTTTCTTTTTTCTCTTCCTTTCTTTCTTTCTTTCTTTCTTTCTTTCTTTCTTTCTTTCTTTCTTTCTTTCTTTCTTTCTTTCTTTCTTTCTTTCTTTCTTTCCTTCTTTCCTTCTTTCCTTCTTTCCTTCTTTCCTTCTTCTTTCCTTCTTTCTTTCCTTCTTTCCTTCTTTCTTCTGGTTGTTGAAGAAAGCAATCAAATTAATTCTGTCAATAAAGCCATTGGCTTATCTGAATTCTTTGTGGATTGAACCTGTTTAAGCAGTGTTTTGGATATGATGAACTTTAGAAATCCTTTCCAACCTAAGCTGTTCTCATTCAGTTATTGCACTTTTAATGTCTCTAAGTCCCAGAATCCTTATTCACCTTGTGGTTATGCATCTTTATGAAAGGCATGATGCCTGTTTCTCTAGTGGGAACACTGCATTTGACTTCATTGAGTGGACAGAAACTTTGCTACATGAAGTTTCTATGACTTCAAACTCTATTGCCCAAAGACTATTTATTACGTTTGAAATATGTGTTATCCTAAAACTATTCGATGTTACTGTTATTTACACCGCACTTTCCAAAACGTAATTCTTACATATCTCTTTAGGCTTTAATAGAAACTCGTATAGATTTTGCTAAAAAAAGAGAATATTTTATCTGTGGTTTGCAGCATCTCTTTGTGGTTGATGGCACTTTCCTCTTCATTCTGCTTTTTACCACATTCAGTCTTGGAGAAGGAGTATTTTTGAAATTGATCACTTCAATAGATATGTTAATTGTTTCTCTAAAGAAGCTGAAGGAATGATGTATTTGCACTTGCCTACTTCTAACATTACTGTTGAGCAGTGAGGGAAGCAAGAGACTTCAGAGGGCAATACATTTTAGAGTTACTCTTGAGAGCCTGCTCTTCTAAGAAAGGTGGGTAAATGGTAGAGCCACTGCCAAACCTTTGTCTTTGGTGCTTTCCAACTCCGAGATCCTGAATTTAAGTAATGCAACAGTTTTGCCTAAGCTGGCACCCTAGCATTTTAATTTTGGATTTAAAAGCTGCATAGCTCCTCTAAAGCTGCAAACTGTTCTGCTTCTATGTGCTAAAGGAAGAAAAAGAATCATGCTTTATCAGGAAGTGGTGAGAAATGGCATGTGTTTCCTCTTGCTGAACCTTTGTAACAGCTTTTTGTATAGCTGCCTGATTTCCATTACATGAACAAATACATACATATTGCTGCCTGTCTTCTAAAAATGTGGCTGTACTGTCAGTGGAAATGATGATCATCTACTCGTGCTTTAATGCAGTTAAATAAAATTCCCTCTAGCTAACCTTGCTACATTATAAAAAAAAGTAGAAAAAGTTCACAAGATCTGGTGTTTTTTTCTCTCTTCTCTCCAGCACTTTCTCTTTCTTCAGTTACTAGCATCAAAGTAACACGTACATTCTTCCTATCATATCTGCTAATCTCTTTGGTCATCAGCTCCCATCCACTTGTCTACTTTTTTGTTCCTTCATCTGCTCTAGTGACCTCAGAACAATAAATGTGTTTTAATTTCATTTTCAAGCCTCACATTGCTACTGACTCCACAGATTCTGTCCATATCAAAATTGATCTCTTAGGTTAGATGTTCTACTCCTTGATTATTTTATTCTTGTTTGACCCTTGGAGACACATGAAAATGTTCCACCTTGCCTTTTTGCACTTGTCCTTTCTTGATTCTCCTCCCACTTTCCTTCAGCTAGAGTTTTTTTTTCTTACAATTCCTTTCTCCTAAAGGTCAGTTGCTGCTAAGATAGCTTCAAGAGATTTACTAGTACTTTCTGAGATGCTTGTGGGGCAGCTGGGATAAACTGAATATTTGGGTGACGTAGTTTTAACTAGAAGCAATAAAAACAAGAGCAAAAATAGTAAACATTTGCAGTATTTTCTCTGCTCTTGTGTACACATATGTACATGCTTTTAATTTATTTTCTGGCTTTTCAGTATCATCAGTATGTAACAATACTTGTCTCCATTTCTGTTGCAAAGCAACTGATTGAGTCTTTCCTGAGATTTGTGGCATTATGGGAAAAAAACCTGACTAATAATTGTACAGAGACTAATGCATAAAACAGCCTTTTTCAGTATCTTCCAGAATATGTGATAATGGACATCACATTCATAGCTTTCTTTTCATGTACTTTTTTTTTTTTTTTTTAATCTAAGAGTTATTGAGGCACTTAAATGTCTACTCAAATGTACGTAGCTCATTGTTCTATAACTGATGCATTTCTTTTATCAGTAAATTACGTGTAGTTAATCAGTGCAGATTCCTCTCAGAAGAAGTATCGCAAGTACAGTTCAAACTACTTAGTATAAGTTCTGCCAATGCTCATTTCCACAACTTTCCATTTGAACATCACTTTTACCTCAAGGGTTTGAATGGACTTGCACTGGACCACTGTTGGGCTACAAAGATCTAGTCTTTAAGTCTGGCTATATGATTACTAACCAACTTTGACACACAAATCCAAGTGACCAAATTGGTATTTATCTACCAGCCAGCTCAAGGGGATCCTTTAGCGTGAATATGTCGTAAAACAAACTTTTGTCTCTGGACTGGCAGCAAGAGTTCATGCCAGCTTTGATAGTACTTCCCAATATAAAGTATTTGTAGAAACAGGATTAGGAAAGTAACTTGAACTCTGCAGTGTTTGATAGCCATTTCTGAAAGGATAAAATTATTCTCTAAACAACAAAAAAGAATTTAGAAGTCTTTCTTGTGGGAAGCCTCATCTGAAGATGCTTAGGTTGTACAATCACCTTCATTTAGTGGGAGGATATGGAGGACAAAAGGCTATTCACCAAGGCCAGAGATCTGCCGTGAACATGCACATGAGTTTGTATATTCACAGCCCTTTTGGAGGAACCAAACTGTGATAGACTCTTGATCCTAACGCTTTGAAGTTAATAGAGACCAACACTGATGACAACAGGCTTTAAAACAGACCTGATGAGCCCTGGTCTGTTAGTTCAATTCACCTCCATATATACCAGACATAGCTCACAAGCACAATGCCATATTACCTACTGAAAAGTAACTAGAGGCCTGATCCTGTGAGAAAAAGACTTGAATGAGCTTTGAGATTGTGTGAACAACTTTGTAGGATACATGGGATGAGACTCATGCTACCTGGCCGCAACTACATAAAAATTACTCTTTGGCCTGTGCTGTCTGTCTATGTATCATCCTTAACATTCAGTGGACAGAGAGAAGTGGGCATTGGCCAGAGGGCACCATGATTCACCTGTATTACATCTTTCTTAGGGTGCAACAAATTACCCTCTGGAGGTATCTATTTCCTTCAGTTTCTAAAAGCTAAAATTTGCTACGGTAGACAAGGGTGACTTTTGGATATGTCTTCCTTTGCAGCCATGAAAAAAGTACCTTGTGCAAAAAAATACAACCAAAATGAAATGTACCAGTTCCAGAGGTGGTGTTGCCCCTGAATAGCAAAAATCAGGTTTGGCAATTAATATCATTAGCACATACTCTAATTCTTTTGATTTACTTCAAAGGGCCATTACAAATAAACAGTAGACCACACATCCATTTTTAAGTATTCTATATGCATTTTCAGAAGTCCTTCACCTCTAATTTGTCAGAAAATAAAACAATTCTTTTTAAAACAGTCAGAAAAATACAGAAAATAAACCTCTTACGTAAGATACTGGAAGAAGAGCAACAAAGATGTGTACGTAGGTAGAAGAGACGTTTCACTGCTGAAAATGTATCTCTAAATTAAAATGTCCCCATTAGATTTATTTCACATTGTGGAATAAGTAGCTGGAAAATTTTGGAATACAATTCAGCTGTTTTGTTGGTTCTTCAATAAATTAAAGATTGCCATATTGAAAAGTAATAAAATAAATGATTAATGTTAGATACCAGCTGCCAAATTTGAGTGCAGAGCAAATCTGTATGACTAAATTAAATCTCAGAGTTTCCACCAGGCAGGTATTAACGCTCAGCACGGAGTGCTGCTTTGTCAGTACGGTTATTCATTTCAGAAAAGTATAGAAAAGCCCACAGTTACATTTTCATTTTAAATAGAATGAAAACAAACCTTACCTAAATGATGCAAGTCTAATGGTGTATTTTAAAGACGGCATTTCTCTGTTGCTTATTTATGAAATGGGGGCCTGTGTCCAAAAGTATCTGTGTGGCCAAAATTAAGTAAGTCAAAGCAGTCAGTACAGTTACTATTTCCCATTCAACATCTCTCTGGAAAGCTGTAGGCAAGAGAATAGCTGCAGGTTAGCCATAAACCTCTTTCAAAGCGATAACTGAAACATTGTAGAAGTGGTATTCCCCATTGCCTGATCTTCTAAACTATCCATCTCAAAAGGAATAAAGGAGGAGTGCAGGAATTAAAAAGCAGCATGCATTCCCCATGGTCTCCTAGCTGTCTGCAGATACTTTTCTCATGTGCACTGTGCTCTGAGCTACGTGAGGTGTAGCTACCTGCAGAAGTTCAGAGACAGCAAGGGGACTGTTCTGTATTCACTGGAGGCTGACTGTGATTCTGGATGGCCGGAGACGTATCTCTGTAAGGATGTCTGTCTTTAAGTATTTCTGTACGAGTGTAGACATTTGAAGTTCAGCTGTCTCTAAACCCTGTCCTAGGGCCCCTTCCCTTGGTCCGCTCCCGTCTCCTGTAACATATGATCTTCTCATTAAAAAAAAAAAAAAAAAAAAAAAAAAAGCACACACAAAAATAAACAAAGAAGCCAAAGAACCAAACTGAAAAACCTACCTGCTATGAGGCAGTTTCTTTACACAGAGATGCAAGCAAAACCAATGCAGCAAGAAGGCCGCAGACTTCCTTTGTTCCATCTCACATGTTAACCATGATCACTTAGCCTGGGCTGTATTTTTTTTTTTTTTTTTTGTTCTGAGAGAGAAAGAGAGAGAGAAATAAGGCAAACAAAAATGAAAAAAAGCCACCGAGGCATCAGCAGTTGCCACAGAGGTCTGCTGGTCTGGCTGGTCGCCCGATATCCCTGCAGCACGAGTTAGGTGAAGAAAGCCCGTTCCAAACAACTTGAGACCCTTTATAAGTCATGAAGGTGACTCATAACTAACCGTCTTGAGTAAATCCCCTGCTTTCCTTTTCTTAGAACAGAGCTTAAAAAAAAAAAAGAGAGAGAGAGAGAGAGAGAGAGAGAGAGAGAGAAAACCAAGGAAAACAGAAAAGTCCAATCAAACTGAGGATTAAAAAAAAACAACAACCAACCACGTACTTTCCTTCCCTCAGACAACTTGGCATCTGGTTTAGAACTGAGTAATAATAATAAATGTGAACAATTGTTTGGTAGTGACAGTACACTTAAAGAAGTTAAGGGTATGTCGTGCGAGAGGGAGCTCATGCTGGTATCTTCAGAGATCTAAACTGGAGAGGGAGCTCACTGTGTTCAGCTACTTCTTGCTTACTCTTCTTCACGTTACTTTTTCATCCGCAACTCTTCTGCATGGACGTTCTATATCACAGTTAACTCCTGTAGACTCAGCTGTAGTGGAACAGTTGCAGACCTCTAAAACTAGGGACAAGTCCTACCCAAATTAGGGTATATATGTAAGGCTGTAAACAGGGGACTGTGGAACACTGGTATTAAAATTATACATTGTTTTTAACATTGTTTACAGATGACTGCTTGAAAGATATGTTGGTTCAAACATACTGAAGATAGAAATTTATACTGTTCTTAGGTTCTGCACATATTCTCAGAAAAATTTATGTGAATTTCCAGCAAGGAAATATGTGGTTGTTAACTCCTGGTTTTCCTCAGACATTGAGGATTATATGCTCTCAAATTACCCATTTTCACTATAAATAATGGAATTCCTTTTGTCTCATGTATGACAGTTCAATGATTTTTTTCCAGAAATATTTTCATTTAAGCACTCATTAAGACAGCTGAAAGTCAATAATTTTTTTGTGTCAACCACTGAAATGAAATAAAAAGTTCTGACAGATTCCATCTTCCACATACTGGTCTTCTCTTTGTTGCAGGTGTATAACTGGAAATATCTTCATTTACCCTATTGAACCTATGTAAGTTTTGGGTGCTTGTCCACATATTCTGCGCTCATGTGACTAGACCAGGCCCTCATGCCTCATTAACAATGTGATCGATTTTGGCTGTGGCTGTAAGGAGAAGATTGAAACTGCCGCTGGAGCACCTCAGCAAAAGCAGTTCTGAGAAAAACAAACTTCTGTGGGTGTTGTATCCTAGGTTATTTTTATCTCTGAGGTCCCCCGCTCCAGGGACGTTGCCATCATGTCAGACAAGCAGTGTGCGCTACTGGAGAAGAGGGCTGTGGGCAGGGAGAGTATGGCAGCTGTCTTTGCCATTTCATTTCTATGCCTGTTGGTCAGGAGTGTGGTCTTAGGCTCTTGCCCAGGAAAAGAAAAAATACCAAGCTACTTGTGATCCTCTCCCCTGTGTATCTCCTGTTAATTGGTGCTTGTTAGTCTAGGGCCAGAATGTGAAGCCAGCTTCCATGGGGAAGAGGAGGGAGGCTCTGTGTCAGTGAGGTTAGACCCTGAGATTGTTTCTAGCCTGATTAAATAACACAAAAATCTTAATTTTTACCACACATTTTTTTTTTTTTAAATGCATTTTTACTTGATTTGACTATAAATTGGGAACTTAAATTCCTAAGGAGATGAGGCATATACAGCCACACTGGAAACGTGCATGTCTGTGTGCATATCTGCTGATCTCCTCTCTGATGACTTGAAGTCATGGATCTCTTTGAACCCGCATTGACAGTGGGATACCTCAAGGATAGGAAGCTCCTATCGTTTTTGTGAAAACAATGAGCAGATTAGGAAAGGCCTAATTCAAATTCCCACTCGTGGAAAGGATGGTAATTGGATTTCTGCTCTTATTAAATATTACAGGGGCACATGGGAGCTCCATTACAAATCTGTAGGCAACCAGATTATGCTCATTTTGCTACTCACAAAATGACCTGGTTTGTAAGGGATTACGTTAAGATCATGAAAGCACCAGTCATTACATGATTTTAGGTTGAAGAACAAATAAAATTCTGAAGTCACTATGAACAATATGCATGGGTAATTTAGCATGAAAGCTGTCAATTAGGCTTCAATTCCTGATTAGGGCTCTATATGCACGTCTATGTTTGAAGGCGTGCCCAGACCGATGATTATTGTGAGGCAGTCTGGTTCCATTGCCATGGTCCAGGGCCCCACCAAGGCTCTGCCTGCTCTGCCTTGCTCACTCCTTGCTCCTCTACATTTCACTTCCCAAACTTGTTTTTGCATCTTGCAACAGCTGCTGCTGTGGTTATGAACTCAAGTACAGCACAGAACCATAGCACATGGGAGAGACAAATGCCTCTTGTCTTGAGACAAAGCTCCAACACCCTGCAAGAACATGAAGAAAAGACCTTTAAAGTCATTAAAAAACATTCAGTCTTGTAAAGTATGCCAGGTATTTTTTAAATTCCTCAAGTTCTTCTAGTTGTCTAGCATACACAGAAACATAAATATCCAAATTGACATTGGTGGTCAGTTTTCCTGACTTCTGTGATACAATCTGAGATATGCTTGGCCAAAAGAGGGCAATATATTCATACAAGCAACAGACGCTGGTCCAAAAATTGTGGACATCAAAGAGAGAATGAGCTTCGTCTAACACCAATCAGAACCATAACATTCCCAATTTTATTGGAGGCAGTGGTTAAAACTCTTAATGACATCTATCAGAGACAGCAGTGGATCAAAATTTGGTCTCTATTAGAAAATAAACAGACAATGAGAGAGGTGGAAACACCAGATTTAATTATAACTATTCAATGACAGGAGTATTATCTTCAAAAAGAGTCTGTTTATGAGTAACTACAGGAGTTAACATGTAGGTCGCTGGAAAAGGGAATAACAGTCTAGATGCAGCACAATTCTCTTTTAATTAACTGCAGTTCTCTTCAGACTTTCCACACTCATCTTTTTCTACTCTTTGATATAAACTGTTTATTTTCTTGTCTAATGAGTTTTCTGAGCTGAAAATTCCAAGACTGCTTTAATTAGGCTTTGCAATAAAAGGCAACTGTAAACTTTTATTCTTAATAAACTTTTAATACTTTTATGGAAATTGTGACATTGATTAGATAAAATAGTTTTGAATAAAAGTTCTTTAAAATGTAATGTTTCAATTACCAAAAGGTATCCAATGGTTTATCAGTTCTTGTCACTGCTGCAGACATTCCTGAAGCATAATTTGAGATGAATGTTTGAAGATTTTAGGAACTCTCTTTTCCTCCTCCAACCCTTCAAAACAGCCTATGGCATGGCATCGTGTCCAGTTCTGGATCTTAATGGCATCTGATTTGCATTTACAGGAAATCAGTTATTTGTTGGGGGCATCAAACTTTTGCTCAAGTTACTCTTTAAGTAAGCCTGTCATAGTGCCGATCACCTGTGATACTGAAATCCTATTGGCAAGCCACAGAGGAGCCAGAACACGATTGCTCAGCTCTGTCTGGCTTTTCTGATTCAAAGGTCATTAAGCCCTAGCAACAGCTTCAAAGACTGATAAACAGTGCCCTCCCTTTCATCACAGCGTCCCTGGTCTATGCGGTGGTGATGCTGCCTTCTGAAGCTGCTGCACAAGAAGGGTGTTCTGGGTGACCTACTTTCCAGAGGGATTTGAGGAAGTAGAGCCAGGACCTCCAGAGCTGAAGGAGCACAAGAGAAACAGCTGAGCTTCTTGCGGTCCTCTCCCACCCATGTCAAAACTGTCAGCATGGAATTCAGGAGGATGTTGACAGAGCAATAGGCTGCACAGACCTCGGAGGGCAGCTTGGAGGCAGTACCAGCACAAAGGCTGAAGGAATGGCTTTGAACATGAGCTTTGAAGCTCCTTTGCTCAAAACTAAAGAAGGAGACAGCAGTGCTGGAGAAGGCTACTTAAAAAGCTACATCCTAGGTAAAACAGGTTCCTTCTACTTATTTAAGGAAATAAAAAGGCGTGTTCCTGGGCAAAACTGAAAACTGGAACTAGGAAGGAGGGCTCCAGTTCAAGAAGAGAAAAAATGTTATCGTGAACTCCTTTAGGATTATCTTTTTATGGCGGAATGGACTATGTTCAGATGAATACACATTTTAATGCATCCTGGAGAAGTCCAAGTGTGACTGAATTAAACTCAGACATAATTAAAATGTATCAATAATATCAAATTACTGCATGTAATTTCTCAGGGCTTTGAATTGTATGTATCTGGACATCAAAGAATAAAGTTTGTGTTTGTATCCTAATGGCATTTCCTCTGACACTGTTCTTAGCTTACAGTTGCAGCTCCTGTAATTTCTGGATTTTTTCGTTATGGTATCTTTTTTTTCTTGGGGGAGAACTCACATCTTTTATTCCCAGACTTTCAGTAATTTGAATTTCTAGCAGTCCTTTATTTGTTGTTATCTGTATCATCCATGCTTTGCCCACTTTAATGCTAGAAAGAAAGACAATAAAGAGGGTAGATTAAGGTTAAAGGTAAGGAAGAAATTCTTCACAGCAGTGAGGCGTTGGCACAGCTGCCTAGAGAAGCTGTGGTGCCCCATCCTTGGAGGTGCTCAAGGCCAGGTTGGACGGGGCCCTGGGCAGCCTGAGCTGGTGAGTGGTGAAAGTGGACTAAGGAACAGTTAACTGAACAACTGCCATTAACTGTTTGAACTTGTTGAAAAATTACAATAATATACCAGAGATGCAGGGGGACACATCCTCAGCAAGAGAGGAGAAAGCTGAAGAGTAGCCACGATGTAGATTTTAGGAAAATAGAAGACTGATTACAAAGCAAAGTGAGCCTCACTTGAAGTTTCCTCACAGTAGAAGAGTTGGCAATGCTTTACATGATTTAGAGCTATTTGTGAGTGCCACTTGAATGTAAAAACCCTTTCCCCAAAATTTAACATATTTGCTTCTGAGGGTGGTTCTCATGCTGCTTCTTTGTGAGCTGCATCTGAATACCTGCTAAATGCATCTGTTCAATCATTTTGCACAGCAGCCAGACGTAGTGAGATAAGGCATAAAGCATAACGTTTCTTCCTATGAGATATCACTCAGTGGCTCTGACAGTGGAGTTCTGCTCATTGTAGAATGTTGCGCAGATTGAAGATTTCTTGGTGAAGAATGTAGCTAAGAATGTCTGATAAATTGAGTTAACTGCATCATCTGGGGTTTGGGATCTAAAGTCACAGATTCTTGCTCACCTGTCGTGGTTTAATTTGAAGATCTCCATGCTGTTTTGGACTGCAAAGTATATTTTATTCATCTTAAATATCAGGATATTTTTGAAGAATCATCATCTGCAGAGGACTGTAAGAATTAATAAGAATTCCACAGTGGAAGACATCCTTATTACAGTTGCAGGATTTCACTTTGCCTCGATGTCTAGGGGAATTGAGATAAGAATTATAAATTCATCTAGCCTTATTCAAAGCTCTCAGCTTGCTGCAGTCTGTATATCACTCTTACAATCTAGCAGAGGTTTCACTGAGAACTAAATTGGAAATACCTACCAACTACTGAAAATTTAGAGCTGAATCTGAGCTCGCAGCACAGGTCTATTTCAACAACATACTGGGCTGTCAATCCAAGAAGCAAAACAGATGTTTATTCCCCAGGCTGAGAGAGTATTTTAATGTTCAGTATGAAAATAATTATTTTCCAGATGTTAGAAACAGCAATATTGTAAAGAAGGGCCACTCATGAAAACATCCACAAGTATCTTTTGTAGGTAAATAAAAAATAAAGAAATTACCCAATGAGTAGAAAAAAAAGGCTCTTAAAGAAAAAAATCTCCCTCCAAGCACCACTATTTCCCACTGAGACTGATGCAATACGTCATGTACTGAAAGGGTTAATGGATTTTATCTGCTTCACTTGTACTCACAGGAAAGCTACTTCGGTCAATTTCCTGTAACACAGAGAGCTGTATCACAACATGAAACACTCAGCTGACAGTTTTATGGCAAGAAATGGAAGGAGCCGATCTGTGAGACTGTGCTTCAAAGAGAGCAATGTGGGTGGGGAATTTTTATAAGCTACGCACAAGTTCAGAAATTTCTGAAGAAGTCAATGTCCAATCGATGATCTTTGTTTCTGTAAAGTACATGGGATTTTGTATCTTTTTCAGTGATGAATATTTCCCTCCCAGAATCCACTTAATGACAGCGCTGGTTGTTACTACAGAGGCATGGGATTAAAAAAAGAAAAAGAAAAAAGAAAAAAAGAAAATGAAGAAAAGTAGGTAAAAAAATTGTGTGGTAATGTGGTAGTACGGTAATAAGTATCGTTATGTCATAGACAGAGAGAGACTGAATAAAGTACATGACTGGATGTCATCCGTGCTCTTCTGTGTGAGTCAGTTGCTAGGAAAACTGAATCATTTCTTAGATACAGCATATTATAAACATCGGTATGCATTTTTTCTCTTACTTATCAATAAGGTTTATTAATAACAACAGCAGCAGTAACAATGGTAACAATAATAATTTCATGCATAACTCATATACTGAGCAGTAATAATTAAAAATTCTCATTAATTACAAGAACTCTCAAGAAATGTACGAATAGGTATGTAACACAAAGGCAATACATAAATGCAGACAACTGAAGTGGAGTGGGCTGGTCTCAGTGAGGTTGTAGATCTCTGAGAAGGACAGGAGACTGTCGGCCTTAAAAGAAAGCTGTCTCTGGAGTGCATCAGGAGGCAATGTCACTGTAAGCAATATGTCTGTAACAGCAACTATACTCCTATTGAGCTTTTAGAGAAAAAAAATAAAAAGAAAAAATGAAATCTACCATTTTCCAGGCTTCTATCCTAACAGCTGCAAGGAAGGCTATGTAGGAAGGATGGTTCAGTGCCAAAAGGAGATCTAGGAATCCTACTCTCAACTTTATGTTAGTGGCATCGGGAGAATTAGAGTAAGCAAGTCTTGAGAGTGTGACAGCATGTGTTACCAGCATCAGGCTATCTTGAGAAACCAACTAGTAATTATGTGCTAAAAATCACGTTGTCAAGTCACATCCAACATAGTCTTCAAAAGAAAGGCTGTGGTCTTGAATGGGGCCAAGTTTAACTTTGAGTCACAGACCCAACTGATCTCTTCTCAGTCGGAGGGGGAATGAAAAAGGAATACCTATTTTGTTCAGATAAGAGCAACACAGTCCTGCACCAAGAAAAGAGTTACAGCTACATTTGAAACAATGTGCTCTGTGCTATCAGCAGATGAGGGCTGGATATCTTGTGGTTTTACCCAGGTACGGAGTACATTCTCAAATAACCAGTCCTGTTAAGTTAAATAAGATTATGATTGTGTCTGTCAGCTGTAGGATCTGGACCATTTATTCCCGCTACATTTTTGAAACAGGAGAGGAAACAGAAAAATACCCTAAACCAGAACATGACTCAACATAAAACACAAGATCAGGGAAGAAGCATTGCAGTTAATAAACAGGCTAGCAGTGTGACAACTCCGCATGGTACATCTGTATCCACGCAGATCTCTTTCCTGAGAATGATCTGTTACATGTTTAAGCTAACTCATCAGCCTGAGTATGTCCGATGTATGATGACCTCTCTGCGCAGTGAGGCTGAATGTGAGATTCACAGAGCAATGTCATTGATGGTCTGGGCTAATCCTCCTGTTGGTGGCTGGGGATGGCCCCTTGGCAGCTTCTCCAGGGAAGGGATTAGGGTTCCCAGCATGTCCCTGGCAAACAGGGGTGGCTGGAAAGTCCCTCAGGGCAGTTTCCTGCTATCAATTTCAAAGCCCAGGAGCCAGAGAAACTTCAGTTTCAGCAAAAGCTCTATACATCTCTTAGTAGCTGGGAAAATTCTATGACCGAGGTTCTTCTGCTTTCCAGAGCTGACAGAGTTTATATCAAGGCACTTCATAAACCTTACTTTAATGTGAAGCGATATGACCCTGAGGTACTCCTAGTGGGAGAGATGTGGAGCTCTGGGGCCAGAAGCCTCACTGAGTGGAGGTCCCAGCAGAGAGATGAGCTGGTGAAAGCCTTCTGAAACAGAAATGTTTCCATGACGCTTATGGTCATCATAAAATTGCATTACTGTGCAGAATTCTTTACCAGCTCTAGAAGATGTTTCCCTGTGCACAGACCTGAAGTCAGAAGCAAAATATCAAAACATTGATTTGGAAGTGGTGAAACATGTTCCTTCATGTTACTTCAGGTTCTCTGCATTTTAGGATCATGTTTTAAATATGCTTGTGCAACTGCGAGGACTTGCAAACTACCCAGAGTGAAAGCTGGAAATCTGATGCTATTGCTGGATTCTTGGGTTTGAGTTTTTTAAGGAAAACCTCTAACTATGTAATTTTGAGGACAGACAGGCCAGCAAGGCAAGGTGGTGGAGTTGTTCCTTATGTGAGAGAGCAACTGAAACGTACTGAGCTCTGCCTAGGGATGAACGATAAACAAGTGGAGAGATTATGGGTGAGAATTAAGGGGCATGCTAACATGGGTGATACCATTGTGAGTGTGTAATACAGGCTGCCTGATCAGGAGAATGAAATTGATGAGGCCTTCTACACACAGCTGGAAGTAGCCTCACAATCACAGCCACTGTTTCTCATGGGGAACTTCAATCACCGTGACATCTTCTGGAAAAGCAACGCAGCCAAGCACACACAGTGCAGGAAGTTCCTGCAGTGCATGGAAGATAACTTCCTGACACAGATGAAGATCCAGTGAGGAGAGGTGTGCTGCTGGACCATGTTCTTATAAGCAAAGAACTGGTTGGGGATATGAAGGTTTGGGGCAGTTCAGGGTCATGCATGGTACAAGTAGGGCAATAAGTAGAATTGCAGCCCTGGACTTCAGAACTGGAGACAACTTTGACCTCTTCAAGTTCCTACTTGGAGGTATCCCATGGGTTGGAGCACTGCAATTTAAGGAGGTCCAAGAGAGTTGTTTGACATTCAAGCACCACTTCTTCCAAGGCTAAGGCCTACTTGGAATTAAATCTGCAGAGGGAGGGCAAGGACAAGAAGAAAGGTTTCTTTAATTATATAAATAGCAAAAAGAAGACTAGGGAAAATGTGGCCCTGCTGCTGAATGGCTGGCTGGGCAGATGAAGGGAGAGCAGTGGATGTTGTGTACTTTGACATTAGCAAGGAATTTGACACTCTCTCTCACAACATCCTTGTAATGAAGCTTAGAAAGTTCAGGATAGATGAGTGGACAGTGACGTGGACTGAGAACTGGCTGACTGGCAGAGCTCAGAGGGTTGTGACTGGCAGTGCAGAGTCTAGTTGGAGGCCTGCAACTAGCAGTGCTCCCCAGGGGTTGGTGCTGGGTCCAGTGTTGTTCACTACCTTCATCAGTGACCTGGATGAAGGGACAGCGTCCACCACTTTCAGTCAGTTTGCTGATGATATAAAGCTGGGAGGGGTGGCTGACACGCCAGAAGGCTGTGCTGCCATTCAACAAGACCTGGACAGACTGGAGAGTTGGGCAGAGAGGAACCTGATGAGATTCAACAAGAGCAAGTGCCAAGCCCTACAACTGGGGAGGAATAACCGCATGCATCAGTACAGGTTAGGGGCTGACCTGTGGGAAAGGAGCTCTGCGGAGAAGGATCTGGGTGTCCTGGTGGAGGACCAGAGCCAGCAGCATGTCTCTGTGGCCAAGAAGGCCCATGGTATCCAGGAGTGCACTAAAAAGAGCAGGTTGAGGGAGGTTATCCTCCCCTTCTACTCTGTTCTGGTGAGGCCACCTCTGGAGTCCTGTATCCAAAAGACAGGGAACTTCTGGAGAGAATCCAATGGAAAGTTACAAAGACAATTAGGGGCCTAGAGCATTTTCTCTATGAGAAAAGGCTGAGAGACCCCGGACTGTTCAACCTGGAGAAGACTGAAAAGGGATCTTACCAATACTCATAAATATCTAAAGGGAGGGTGTCAAGAGGAGGGGACAGGCTATTTTTGTTAGTGCCCAGCAAGAGGACAAGGGGGAATGGGTATAAACTTGAACACAGGAAGCTCCTTATGAACATGAGAAAGATCTCCTTTACTTTGAAGCTGACAGAGCACTGAAACAGCCTGCACAAAGAGGTGATGGAGTCTCCTTCTCAACAGATATTGAAAAATCGCCTGGACACTTTCATGTGTAAGTGAACCTGCTTTAGGGGGGGTTTGGACTAGAAGTTCTACAGAGATGCCTTCCAACTTCTACAATTCTGTGATCTCTTTATTTCCCAACACATCAGAGTTATGATCTGCCCAGCAAAATGCAGCTACTGCACAACTTTATTCTTAATTTGATCTTTGTCCCTCCTTTCCCTGCATTCTCCAATCCTGCAGAGAGAATAGACGACAAGGAAGATCTGGTAAGAGCCGAAACATTTCTCTCTGTTACTTTAGCTTTGTGCAGTAGTTGACAGCTCAGCTCAGAGTGAGACTTAGGAGGGAAATATTCCCTTCTGTGTCTTTAAAACTATTTTAAACAACAATGTAGTAAATGGTCACAAAGAGATATATTGGCATGAATAACCAGTCAATGTCCCAGAATTGAAATTTAAAAAAAAAAAAAGTTTCTCAATGGAAGGAGCCGTTTTGGAATGTTGCTTTCATGTCTTAGGGGATCTGGAACTAGTACACTTATCTAAGAGGCTGAAAGACCAGTTCATGTTTTTCTGGGTTTTTATCTGTGCACAGCACATCACCATCTGGCTAGAAAGTTTGCTTTGAAAGCAGTGCTGATGAGATGAAAAGGGATATACTTGCAGGAGACAAGGACAGACTAGTACCTGTAAAATCCACCAACTGGATGGAAGCTTATTTGAGAAGAAGAAGCTGGTTGCAACTAACAGCCCATTTCCACTTTTCGCTATTAAGAAGTAGCTCTGTCTGCCACTGGAGGTTTTAAATGAGCTCATTATAAGTGTGCATATGTATTTAGATATATCCCCCCTTGCCCAGTGCAATGTTTGCAGCAGACCATCAGAGAACACATGCCATATGGGCACTTCTCAGAATATTGAACATATGTATGAATGATATTCAGCAAAGACAAGATGTCAGATGGAGGACCAATAGATTTGTAAATTACTTTCTGACCAAGAAGACATGCAAGGTTACAAACACACACACACACACTCTCTCTCACACACACACTTCTAGAGTCTTTAAACCTTCAATGAAGACATCCTTTCTATAGGAAATAGCTACACCCTAGCATAAAGGGAAAACCTTCATGTTTAATTATTACTGCTTCTCTGACATTTCATCCTGTAAAAGATGAGCATTTATAAAGCAGAGCCTACAACTAACAACAAGACATGTACTAAGTATTTTCATGCCCACCACACACACATCATATCCTCTTTTCCAAGTGACATGGCTTCATATGCAAAGCTTTGAATTTCTAGAGTGACTCATGAAATGACTGCAGGCTCTGTTTATGCTTTCTGCACCTTGTTAACAAAGAATGCCAAACCGCTGAACGTTAGGAAGCATTCCTACTTCATTTCTTAGAAGTTTTTGCTGTTCCCCTTTCTAATGAAGGCTGCCGTTACAGTTGTATGTCAAGAATGATTCATATAACACAAGATAAGTTTACACATGCTTTGCTTTGTGTACTTTCACTTATTCATAAACTTACACGATCAATTCTTATTTCAAATTTTAATTGCTGGAGCAGGATACATGCTCATTTACTTAGAGAAAAAACATTTATCACATTGCTTCAAATTTTATGCATAGCATTTGTCACCTGGGCACTTGGATGATTTACATTAGATAAATACAGACATTCAAAAAAGTGTTCTATAATACAGCCTGTTGAGATACACAAGCCTTTATTCCCTATATTTCTTACTATAAGTGGATGGCTTTATCTTATGTGTACCGCTGAACTAATTTTACTGGTTTATGTGATTGATTGTCATTTTTACAGTAACTTATTGCCTGGCTGCCGTGGGTGGTAGACTAACAGGTTTCCAGATATTTGCCAGCACATGCTACTGGTTTTTTTGAAAATCCTGGTAATAGGCAGCAGGTATGGACATGGTAGAACTATGTCATGTGAGAACTAAACTGGTGACGTTTGAATGAACATGAAAGGACAGTCCTTGCACGAGACTTGATGCACATACATGTGAACAAATCTGTTAGTGGAACCCTTTGTTGCCAAGGACATTCCAAGGACGTTTCGTTTAATGGTTTTGGGTTGTTCATCCCAAGGATAATAGAGAAGTCCCTTCGGGCTTGAATGCAGGCAGATTTGGACTCTGGGCAGTGGACTCAACTCATGAACATGGACTTTCACAGCATAGACATCTGTGTCTGCATTAGTTACCTCGGATTCTCTGTAAGGTCAGTGGGAAGTAGCAGATATTTTTTGGAAACAATTCATCTGGCCCATTTTAGATTTCTTCTTTAGATGGAAATGATTTTATCCTAGAAAATCTGTCTCTATGACCATGTTGGAAATCTATAATTTTATCTCAGCTGCTGAGGTCTATTTATTTTAGATACAGTGTTTGAGGGTGAATCCTATTTACAGGGGCCAAGTAAAAGATTAAATGGAAAAGCACAATGAAGTGCATTAACCTGGGTACGTGCCAGGTGTGCACAGCTATAGTCATAGAGACCCAGCACTGATTAGCAATGTTAGTAACACAAACACATTCAGGAAGTTTTGTGGAGTTATTCTAAAAGACTTAGGTTATGTATTTACTTCGTAAAATTGCAGTTTCAATTTTTGTTTGGCTTCATTTTTAACATTTGATGTTGCAGTTAAGTACTCAAATTTACTGTGACATTATCTAAATACACACAGTGTATGATTCCACACTTAAAACAAGTCCAGGAGAAAATATCTGAAATCCAAAGCTATTAATGGGATTTATCATTTTGTAGCTTTGTTTATGTCTGGTTCAAATATAAATCTGAATGAATGTATCTGTAATGATCTGTATTTGCCAAAGCTTGTAAGTAAGAAGAATGGCTGGACACCTTCAGTCACCGTGAGGGAACTCTTGGCAGGCAGTGACTATAGCTTACTGAGGAGTTTCTTATTTATGGAGTGCAATATAAGAAGATTTATCCTGATCTAAACATCAGTGTTTTCTCTGGTTATTTATATGCAGAAGCCCAAATTTGTTAACCATATTTGAGTTCTTTAAGGCTTGTCATATTCATATGATCAGTTGTGATTATAGTTAGTAGATTGGATTTTCTCCCTGCTAGTCCAGTCCTCCACTAAAGCAAAGACACAGAGTAAAAAAGGAGTGAAAGGGAAGGAATTGAGTCACATCTTTGCAGAAGTGCAGTTTATATACCTTTATTTAGATGTTCATCTAAGAACCTACTCTAATGATGCATTCCTATCTCCTGGTAAATAGATAAGGCAAAAGCTTTAATTTTGAGATTCAAACAAGGTGTAAGGTGTCACCTGAAGAGTGCTCTATATGCATTAGTTTTAGTAACACTGTGAGTTACTTGACCAAAAAATTATTTTGGCTGCCCAAATGAGATTCTTGCAGGAGAACCACATTCATTCATCAACCAAAAGATGCTTGATCTGAATCTCCACATGAACACATTGTATCGTTTTGTAGGTTGCTCTGAAAGTAATGCCTCCTATTTAGTTACATGGAAACTACAACGGATACAAAGAGCACAATAACACTATTTGATAGAGCAAATTCTCAGCTGTTTTTCAACATAGCCACCACCATTAGCTATGCGTTTTTGCCAGTGATTAACAAGTACCTGCGTGCTGTGCTCATAAAAATCTGCATGGCCGAACAGAATGTGGCTTGTCTTTCATGTCACTGCCAACACTGTTAAAGCTCATCACCCACTGCCTCACTATGCTCACATCCACTGCCCAGTGTCCATCAGCATTCAGCAAGCATTGATGAATGTCAGTGGGTTCCATTTTTTCCACATGGAGGAATTCAGTGACATATCTTTTCTTCATACGCATTTCCATGTCAAATGCCATTTTGACAGATTGCCCCTCTGCTGCCATCTGTCACATGGCAACAAATTATAAAGGAATACTGGTGGTAAGGTCCAACCTCTACTGCCATACCACCAACATTTGCCTCTGATGTTGTGGACCAGCATAATAAAATAGGAGGCATTACCTTCAGAGCAGCCCTTGAAGTAAAGGGAATAATATATCTGAGTAGATTGGAGTTAAACAATACACAAGCACAATGTGCTGTGCCATGAAAGGAGTTATCTCACATGAACGTCACTAGCATTGTATGTTCCTGAAAAATTATATTGCTCCCCTCTTTCAAGCAGGAAATATCACTTATATTTGTCAGATTTTTCAAAACAGGACTGTGCTGTGACCACAACGTTTGCAATATGAAACAAGAATACTATATTCTCACACTCTTATAAGGCAGGGGAGAGTACTAATTTTCAAATAAATCATCTTACTTGGATTTCAGCAAAAGCTGAGAAGTGAGGTGACCAATCAGGTCTAGGTGCAGCGAGAGGACTTTGTATCTGAGATCAATGAAAATGAAAGATGTTTCATTCCAGCCAGTTATATCATTATTTTACTGGAAATTTGTGAAGCTAAGTTCCTTCTGGGAGTACTAAGTGAATTAATTTCTCAGCTGAAAACCAAACACAGGTGTAATATTTACTTTAAGGATCCAGAGATACAGGTTTCTGAGTGATGCTTCCACTGATTTCTTCAAAAGCATTTTGTATATTTATGTACAGTACATGTTTTCGAGTGGAACGGATTTGCTTAGAAAAATATAAAACTCAGATAAAAAAAAAAGCAAATTCTATAATACCATCTGGAATATATAACTAGATGGAACACTGCTGGAATATGGAGCCAGTTTTCTTGTGGGATGTAATGCACTATTAACAACAAATAATTATTACTTCATTAGTTGAATATGTTCTTAAATGTAATTGGTTATTCAAACACATTTTAACTAATACCTTGTGTTCTTAATACTAAAGCCCACATAGAATGTACCATTTAAGTTGCAAGTAAGTGTTTTATTTGAATATTATGTAGTAGTAATAAAGATTCACTGAAGAGAATTAAGATTTTATCCATTTTGATCCAACACAACCTAATGCCGTATCTCTGCAAGATTCCCAGGTACTTTAGTACGAATTTATTGGAAGCTGGAGCCAATGTATGAAGACAGAAAATCCCAACTACTTACAAGAGGTAAGCAATACACATATCATATATGAACCTTTGCAAAATCCATGCACTAACCCCGAAGCATTGTGAAAACATGATATTAAAATTAATTGAAAATCTTGTGTAACCTTATTTTTTCTTGCTGGTAACTGTTACTTACTCTATTATCCAATGACCAATCACTCAACAGCTAGATGAGGGATATGGAAGCAGATTGCTATTTGACGTAGGCAATCTTATCTTTTTTTTTCATTATTATTTAACTTGACACTCAGGTAATATTTTTAATCTAAAATTTAAAAACGGATCTCAGAATGACAATCTATTTTCAGTCACAAGCATATGGAGTCTTACACAGATGTCTCTTCTCCACGTTTCTTCTCAAGAAATGAATCTGATTTTGCAGTGGTCTGCAGTCATTTTAAGCTAAAAATCTCATTAGAATAATTGGTGTGGGGTTTGTTTGATATATCTCTTGGGAACATTACAAGGAAAATCTGAAACTTCTCTCACTTTTACACCTTTCATCCTGAAACTTCCTTTACTCAAACAAAATTACTCAAGGGTTCTTAGCAGCCACAGAGGGGAGGCATACATGTCTTCTGCTCTCAAAGAGGGCAAAATGAAGCCTTCCCTATAGCCTCTTCTAGCTGGGGCTATAGGCCAACCATATTTCATTATGTTGACCTAGGACCTCCAAATCAATAGCAACCTAAATATATACTGTAGTGTTGTGGTATGAGCAATGTATAACTTAAGAAATTGTCTTTTGGATAATTAAATGGTTATACTCATAGTTTACTTGAAGCAGTCTTCATGTTTATCATATAGCACCCCATCTGTCCCTGTAGGGTTCACATGGGTGTCAGCAGCAGTTTAACTAGAACAGTTTATGTCTTACTACTTACAGGGCAGCTTTGTATGCGGGCAAATTGCACGGCAAACAAGACACCTAAACCTTCAGTATTTCCTGGCAGAACAGAAGTGTGAATGGTTTTGTGACAAATGTGGGAACCAATCTGTTTAATGTATGAAGAGTGCATCTGCTCTCCATTTGTGGAACACTGTGTACAGTGGAAGTAATTATACTTTCTCATCTGTGTTCTCACAACTTTTTTTTATTAGTTTATTTTTAATTCCCCAAATATACTTCAAATTATCTTCTTCTGGGGTCATGTCCAAGCACAATGTAAGGCACGTCCTCAACATTTTGTGTCTGTAGAGTACTCCTCCTCATGGTGTTGTTTGTCGCCTACATCTCACTGTTATTCCTAGCACCCTAACAGAATCCTGCTCAGCGACCACTTTCTTTGACAAACACATTGATTTGGTAACAATTTTGGTAACTGTTCATGCTAATCGTAGAAATAGTGATAACAGTGCTTGACTTCACGCAAAAGAATAATTCCAACAAAGATAACAGTACTGATCAAGAAATTAAAATAAATATAGTTATCTATTCCTGTTTGCAGAATCAGAGCCTAAATTTCTGAAGGACTCAAGAGATCGCTGTGGTGCGCTTGAGAAGTCAGTGAAATAGTATTTAGACCCCTTGTAAGACACAGCATGAATAATGCCATTACCTAAAAGACATTTGCATCTCATTTTTGGTTTGGTAATCTGTTTTCTTCTTGGGACCTATATTTATACTGAGTCATCTTTTGATATCTCAAGGACACTAAATCACAGACGGATAGAAGTGGTACTCACAGGAAAACTATTGTTTTCTCTAGATACCTACATGCCATTAAGTTTTCTGATAATTCCATCTGTTTCTTGTGTCCGAGGGTGAAGATGTTTTACTGTTTGATGCACGTGAGTACAGTTCAGTGTTCATGCCGGTTCATTGTACTTTTTTTACTCTTTCATCTCTTGAAATTTGGCTGTGTTAATTTTTATGATGTTTATGCTTTTCATGCTAAAGAGAGAGAAAAAAATCAGGCTTGCCACTGTACTGTAGGCAACAATTATAAAAATAAACGAGAATAAATATTTGATATATATATGTATTTCCTGCAATCTTAGAGTTAGGAAGAAGGAAAATGCCTTACGCAGAGGGGACTTTTAACTCAAATACATACACAAATAACTGTAAATGAGAGCTCTGACTTTTAAAGAACAGCATAATTTTTGGTGATCTTAACACCCAAGATGTCTGGAACCTTACATGTCTGGTATTGGCTAGGGCAGGTAGGACCACTGCTGTGATTCATTCTGGCAATTCTCAGATGATTTTGTACATTGAAGGGGGATTCCCACTGAACAAGGGTAATTCTAAATGAGTGCTTGTAAGTGAATTGCTGCATTTCAGAGTATTTCTGACCTCAGCCCATTTGTGAAAATGATGTGAATTTATCATCCTACATGTGTGTCTTTGCTCCTCATTCACATTCCCTCTGCTCAAATCTGTGGAAATACTGCACTGTATACAGTGTGAGTGTGATGTCTTTATACTAGTGGAAAGTAGAAATTCTATGATTAGAAACAAAATTCCTTCTGACTCTCATTACACACATTTCTGCTGTTTTCCAAGAGCCCTTCCTCTTCTCCTAATATCATTTATTTTTTTCTTCTAAGCTTTCTTTTCTCCATTCCTTTACTCCGGGAATTGCTCCTTCATGTTATACTTACTCTCACTTTTACTTCTACCTCATGGATTTGATTATATCACTCTCAGCTCGTACACCCTTTCAGTTGTCTCCATCCACTCGTTTTTCTAGACATTCATACAGCTCTCCAGCTTCTACATATTTCTCCAACCTTTTTGGTTATCACTGCTTTACCTCTGTCCACAGCTTGTTTCCTTCTCTTCCTTGAATGATGATACTCATCTTCTGTGGCACTCATCTCTCAAATGGCACACAAGAAATGTAATAAATAAATAAATAAATAAATAAATCCACTTTTCAATTGTTTTGCAGTTAACTCTTAATATGGGCTTTATTTCACAGACCATGTCTTATCTTTGGAAACTTACAAAAGGTGGTTGATAGTTGAAAGTCTGCAGGAGATGGAGCGCTTCACAAAGAGAGAAAAAGAGACACTGGGACTCTTATCAAAAAATACTAAGACAAATACTGAAACAATTTATAAACACCTGGAAGAAAACAGGAGATAATCTATGACCTGTATAGATTCATCAAGAAAATATTGCGGCAAGTAGTTTCATCCATAAAGAGGAACATTTCTTTGTGCTAGGAAAAGTGCTTAATATTACGTCTTAGCATTAATAATGCTTTTGGCAGTTTCTCACATGACATTTTCATAAGCAAATTCGAGAACAATGGTCTAGATGAAACTGCTATAGAGTGGGTACAAAAGTGGTTGGAAAGCCATTCGTCACCAGAAGAGAAGGTTATATGGAGTGGGGTTTTAGTAGGCTACTATTCGCTGTTTTCATCAGTGTCTCTGAGGAAGGAATAGAGAATGTGCCTTTTACATTTGCAGATGACACGAAGTACATTAGATGGTAAGATTCAAAGTTCTAATAAACTTTAGAAACAATCTAGGAAAGAAAGGTACAATTCAATAAAGATAAATGCAAGGTTATGCCTTTAAAGTAAACTTTCTTTTGTATTTAGTACTTAGCATTTAGTGTGTATTTAGCAACTGGAGTAATACTTTAAAGGCCATGCACCATGTTTCATAAAGAATACAAAATCTGGAGGAAATCCAGAAATGAGCAGAAAGGTGTTCCACATCTTAAAACACATCGCTTATGATGAACACTTGAATGACCTGGGATTATTTAGTCAACATAAGAGAAGACAGAGATAGCAGTTGGTCATAGTCTTGAAAAACATAAGAAACTAATAGAAAGTGAGAAGAAATAACCTGCTTTCTGAGTCCTTTGTAGATAGGACAAGAAGCAATAGACTTTGAAGTCAGAGAAACGGAGGTAAACTGTTAGAGCTTACAAAAAAAACATGTAAAACCATAGTCTGGAACAACTCTATCAATCCTGACACACAGTTCCCATTGTCATGGCTCTGAATGGATTAATAAGCAAAAAACATCTTACCTGGAGCCTCCATCTACATCCATGCATCCAGGACCTCTGAGGTCAGCCTGAGGCCTTTGTGCCTTTCCTGAAGCATGCTGGAGAATTGCCTTGGCCCTGCATGTCTATACAGCCCTTTGACAGAGCCTTGAACCTGTGGACTGGCTCCTTGACTTGAGCAGGGCCCTTGTCACTAAGGATTTGCCTAGCAATTGCAGGACTTGATCCTGGCCATGACATGGGTATTGACTTCCTGGCTTGACTACAGGTCTGCCTTGTTGACACAACACTGCCTTGTGGTCTGGCTTCTTGGTTGGACCTGGCCATGACCTCTGGCCAGTCCTGCCCTGCTCAGCCATGGCCCTTGCCCATCCTTGGCCTATCCCTGTCCTCAGGGAGGTGCCTGTTGCCCAGAGCTGGGGCTGCCCAGGTGTCTCCATCTGCTTCTGCTTGAGGTAGGATGAGATCTGAATGATGTGGGAGGGCCCCAGGCCCCAGGTCAGCATCCCCACACTGCCTGCCTCAATGACACCCATCTAGAAACAAACTTCAAGGATGGAAAGGGCATCCTGAGATCCTCCACTTTCTGTGAAAGTTGAATATTTCATAGCTCAAATAAGTATTGTGGATGACTGTCAGGCAAATACTAATTTGTTTGGATCGGCAGTACATATATAATTTGGATTTACCTATTCAAAGTGATAGTGATCACCCCTTAAGTGATATTGTTTCAATTACACAGTTTTGACTTCTCATCTATGCCATACCTACATTTCCTATACATAGAAAAGGGGCAAAAAGGGTCAGGTAGAATAATCTGTATAAAGGCATTAGCAGGGAGGATGTATTTTGATTATAAATTTCCTTGTCAGGTTAGGCATTTTAAAAATGCTTTTTTTCTACAAATGACATCAGCTTGGAAATAACCTACAACTTCTCTGGATACAAGAGATTAACGCAGACCCCTGATAGCAGTGTTAATCAGACTTTTCACTTCTGTTATGCATACACTTGGCAGTACAAAAAAAGTGAAAAAATATTTGAACTACAAGAAAAAATAGCAGGTTACATGTGACAAAGTGTCTTAAATTATAATTTTAAATACTATGCATTCAACTCCTGAGGGAAAACAGAAAAACTGCAGACCACAAATTCAGCAAAGGAGTTATGTTTTAATTTTAGTATAGTCATTTCCAAAGCCCTTCTTTAACGTGGAAGTATATGCATAGCATTTTGTGCTCTTTAAATCTTATTTGTGCTGAAAGTAGAATAATGAACACTGGAATCTATTAAAAAATGTAATGTTTATACAGTACTTTTTTGAAAAAGTACTGTAGAAAGTGAGAACAGAAATTCTAAAGAAAACCCCTGGTTATACCCAAATGTTCCCTTCCCCCTCCAGTCTTGGAACATATTACTCAAGTTGTTTTCCTCTTTTTTCTAATTTTTGTCTGCACTTTCAGCCTCCTGACTGGAAAAGAAACTGAATATTCTCATGAAATGATGAAAAAAAAAATGGAGTTTTAATACTTCAAAGAATGAGGAAACAAGGAAAAGGTAGGGAAAAATCATATCTTCAAGGGATTTCCAAACAAAGCTTATATCAATCTTGATCAAGAGAGAAACAGGGAGCATTTGGATTTTTTGGTACATTTTAGTGCCAATGTACTTATTAGTGTTTATATATTGAGTTTATGGTCATGTAGGAATGCCTAAAAGTGCAGAATTAAAAAACATCTGCCACTTGCCAGAGCCTTGCCTCCAGAGAAATCTGACATCTGGTATCAAAGTGTTAATTTACAATCCGTTTATAATAAAAGGTTGCAGATATTTTTTGATGTTGGAGAAAGAATAAAATTATAAGATGTCATGTAACCATGGAATACAGCCAGTAGAAATGATTTTCAGGGAGATCATATTCATAGAATCATAGAATGGTCTGGGTTGAAAGAGATCTTAAAGACCACCCAGTTCCCCTCTTGCTTGTGGCAGGGACACTTTCCACTAGATCAGACTGCCCAGAGCCCCATCCAGCCTGGCCTTTAACACTTCCAGGGATGAGGGATCCACAACTTCTCTGTGCACACTGTTACTGTGCCTCATCACCTTCATAGTGAATAATTTCTTCCTTATATTTAATATAAATCCATTCTCTTTCAGTTTAAAGCCATTTCCCCTAGTCTTAGCACTACACTCCCTGACAAAGTGTCCCTCTCCAGCTTTCGTGTAGGCTTATTTTAGGTATTGGAAGGCCTCTGCAAGGTTTCCCTGAAGTCTTCTCTTTTCTAGGTGTCTTCATAGGAGAGGTATTCTAGCTCTCTGATCATCCTCACGACGGCTGGCTGCTCTGCAATAATAATCATTTTACATAATTTTTTAACGTGTTTTTTTCTATAAATAGAGAAATATAGGTCCTGTTAGCTATTGATTCAATCTCACTTTCTTACTGGCCTATTTTAAGACAGAATTAATTACTCCATGGGTGTCCCTGTCTCTGATGACTCTAGATAACTAATTTTACTGTAGGCATATATGTTTTCTTGGCTCTGGACTTTCTTGGTAGGGATAGTGGACAAGCATTCTGAATTCCTTTCTGCAGGGGGCAAAGTTATGTTTGTGGTCCAAGTTGTTCCATAACTACCACAGATTTTCTGTCTACAAATGCTCAGTGGGATTTGAGGCAGCTATCACTGAACAATTTTTCATTTGCATTGCTTCCCTCTTTTTCTAAGCGAATAAAAGAGAAATTTGGTCTTACTGGTGATTTCCATTTGGCAGCTTAAAAAAGATGGCAGGCCATACTGGAGTACATTGTCTTCTAACAGCAGACAGGTTTAAAACATGAATTATAGCCATGCTTCTTCAGTGTGGTTTGTTGAAGGAGATACAATAAAGTCTCTCGCATCTGAAAAATGAACTCTCAAAGCTTCCAGTGGGGGTTTCCAAGTAACATGCATCTCGTAATGGAGTGAGCAATAGCATCCAGATCTGATAGGTGCACATTTTACTAGATGTTACCTTTGTACTAAAGTAGAAGGCTGTCACAACTGAATGTCAGAAAACTCCACAATTGTCAGTGAAAGATTCTGGATTCTACCAATCCATTTTATGTCTGTCTCACTGAGATCAAAGCCCTTCTAGCCAGCTCTGCAAAGTCCATCTTAAATGATTTCCTTTTCACTCAGTGTAGTCCATCTTCATTGTCTTCCTTCCTTGGTTTTCCAGAAAGCTCAGCAGCCTTTGCTGATTTCCTTTGATCTGTGTTTCCCCTTGTTCTTCCCATCGACATACTTTACTGGCAATTAGGTAAATGCATTCAGTTACATTTATTTAAACATATTCTGAGCATAAAGGTCCACTGCAGAAGTGCTCCATACACTAGAGAGGAGTAATTCTGGGGGAGTCTGGGCTGCAGTATTAAGCACAGGTTGGTAAAAGGATTGCCCACCTAATATGATCTTTTCAAAACGAGAATCTTCATCCTTGCCTGTGAAGGATCACTTTGCAATCCTTCTTCAGATGCTCCTTTCCATATGTTGTGATTTATCTTCTTCCTCCTCACATCTGAGACTTCCACAGTACCTGTTCTTTCCAGGCCCAACCTTCCTCTTTTCCATTTGGCTGTCAAAATAGAATTCCCCCACTCAGGCGATTCTCCCTTGAAAGTTACTGGTTTGTCTTTTCCTCTCAATTTTGTAATGGGTTCAGTTTTGATGAATTTTCCCACTAAGCAATCCCTCAACTCAAAAAATACTGCTTTTTCACAATTAAAAATGGACCTCCCTCTTCACAAAATACCTTTCCACCTGACAGTTTTGTTCAGTATAAATCATCACTTATAAAAAAAGCCCCACATATTAATTGTAAAACTTTTAGTTTCTTGTAATTTTGCTAGTCAGTATAAGCAAAATTTTGCAAGTCAGGTATGTTCCCTCAAAAAAATCTTTTAAAAATTATTTTTTTTCCTAATAAGTAAGTCCATGAAGATGCATCAGTTATATTCAAGCACAAGGTTTAGCAGATTAGCCTCTGATACTTAGGTCTGAAAGTTTTCATTTGGATTGTGGGGCTAGATTAATTTGGGAGTGAGATGAATAGTCTGCAACTGTTCTTTTTAACGTTCAGTTATCAGTGTAGGAAGGATTTCCCCCGTAGTAATTAGTAATTTGAAAAAAGAGAAAGGTGGCTGAACCACAAAAGCAACTTTTTAATAAAATTTCACTTTAAATGTTAACCAAAAGTAAGGGCTTAATCATAAGTAAAGTATCAACTGAAAGACAGCTTAGTTAGCTGGACTGAATTCAATCTGCCATAGACAAGCATACCACAGATAGTTCTGGTATATGAAAGACTATTTTTAAACTTGACAGTCTTTTGCCTTTTTAATAAGGTGAAGGAAATCTAGTTTCTAAAAAATTAACTCATCCTGCTATTAATGCACAGAAGTTCCCTTTACTACAAAGATATAGGCTTTCTTGTTACACAGCATAGCCAGAGACACGTAAGAAAAAATTTGTACTTCTGGCTTATCTAGCACAATTATCTTTGGATCTCATAGTGATTATTTTTGTCTGTTCATTTGCACATTAGCAATATGAAAATAAAACCATACACTTGCTTTAATGGCTGATTAATGTCTGTAGTCTAACTCACTGATAAAGCCATGAAAAGTAACAGCCTTGTGTGACAAGAAATACAAAATCAAATGAAGTGATTTGTTTGGAGCTCTTATGGCTAGCAAGTTTTACTGATAAGCTGTAATTGTCAGTTTCTCCCATTTGAGAGCTGAACTATAAAATTCCAGCTTGATTACAACATAGCAGTATAAATACATTGACTATTGAAAAAGTGCAGAATTTTTTCTGTATTTTTGATTCACTCCATGACTAGATTGGACAGGAACACCTAAAATTTAAATGATAAAAATTAAAAATAACCAAAACAATTCTGCTGCAAAATCAAGGCCTTCAAGCTTAAGAAATGCCAAAATTAAGGTTTTCTGTGATGCGCAAACTTATCACTCAACAAGCTCCTTGTGCATAATTTCTTTGAGGTATTTGCTTTATTTTCAGTCTTTCCAAACTGATCCTTACTCGGTGAGAAGCTAATTATGGTATTGTATTAGTATAATTGTGTGGTTCAATACCGTGTTTACTTTAATTGTCCCTCCTTGAATATGGAATGCTAACTCATATGACATTGATTATTCCACAGTAGTAAATTTATTTACTTAATATTGCAACTTTACAGGTGTAAGACATATTGGTTTCTTCATACAAAGAGGAGACTAAGGCACAGAAGAATTTATGTATACAATATCTATCAGTCTTACATGTCTATTTCAAGATGCCTGCAGTTTAATTTTTATCAGACACTTACTATTAGCAATTTTTGGGCTGAAGTTATAGCTTTTACTGACTTCAGTTTCCTCTGTGAGCTTTTAGATTTGACTCCAGAGCAGAATCTTAAACCAAGCATTTAATGAGAAACTCATAATCAGTAGTCACCCTAGAAAATATTTTAAAAGCTTTTCTGCTTAGCTGATGAGAGTCTGTGTGACAGATAGCGATAAAATGTAATGTGAGGGGGGTGAACTTCACCTGTTTTATTCAGAAGGCCATCTTGGCTCCTATTTCAGTTTACACCTTCCAGTGTCAGTGACAAATGAAATAAAGGTATTAAAAGTTCTTTCAGTGCAAATCACTGGCTTGTTCCCAGCGATAATTCATGCTGTGTGCTGAGAGAGGTAGAAATCCTTATAGCATGTGGTGATATAATTAAGACTGTTACAGTGCACTCAAGCAGGGGTGTGGAATTAAGGTGAACAATAACACTTTACTCTTCACATTACTTAATTTTAGTGTGATTAATTTAGTAGTAGTCACATAAAAAATATGCATTTATGCATAAGCTCCAAGGTCTTAAAACAAAAGACAAAGAGCGGAAAAAAAGGGAAATGAGGGTCTACAGCAACAAATAATTATCAGCAGGTTTGCTGTCTTTAAATCAATAACTCACACTTCTGGCATTAGAGATAAAGGTACAGATAATACTGCCACTCATTCTCTGTGTGGATTGGCAGTGAGGTGGAATTAAAACTTTTATTTGGACAGAAGGTTTCACACGCATTCTCTAATACCAGAGAAATCTCATTGGTAATTTGATTCTCTGGTGGGGAACCTGGTCTGTTTTAATATATGCTATCCATTTTGGATTTTTTTTCCATTTATCAGTGTTAGGAAGTGTTTAATATTTCTTTCTCTTCTCTTTTGCATTGTTCTTAGGTGCTAGTTCTCTGAGGCAGAGATACTTAGCTCCATGAGTTTCTGGTGTTGGTACATCTTCATGCATGGGTGTAATTCTGGTGCACTCTATTGCAATATGGATAAAAACATATATTCAGACTTCATTCAGGCAATTAGGTCTGATCTTCTACGAATAAAATATATTGGAGGCTGGGATCTAACACTGTCAATGTCTTATTCAATTATTCAGTGATAAATTATCATAGTCCATCCAGTTCCAGCTTATCTGTAGGATGCATTTACTCTGGGTTTAACTTTTTCTTTCCAGCATTTTGGGTGCTAAACTGGTTCAAATAAAGGTAAAGGTTACTATTTTCTTATAACTGAAGAAGTTTTTTACTGAATTCACACTTGAAATTGTTCAGATTTTCTGCAAAAAAAAATTGAACAGGCAAAAGGGAGAGAGATTTCAGTTAGAAAAGTATCTTCTGAAAGATGAGTGGCTGGAAACAGACCCTATAATGGAAAAATTGTTATCAGTCTTTCTCAGGGCACCTGAAAACTCTCACCTTCACTTGACCTTGTTATTACATATTGAGCATTTTGAATGAAATACTTTGACTAAAATATTCTTTAGATACCAAAGGTACGGGATATTAACCATGTATTTTTGAGCAATGACTAACTTTAAAACTGCACCTTTCTTCAGCAAATCATCAGTTGTTTTTTCTTCAGCATATACAAAGCATATACAGGCTGCACAAATGTTTACAGTCTCATACCCCATCTTCAGGGTCATTATGCACCAAACACTATCATATCCTTACAGCTAAACTGGGGAAGTATGGATTGGATAGGTAGACTGCCAGGTAGATGGAAAACTGGCTGCTGTCAAGAAGAGTCCTTGTCAGGATGGGCAAATGGACTGGTGGTACTCCTAAATTTCAGCAAAAGCACATTCAGAGACCTGGGCCACAATAACACCATGCTGGCAAGCAGGCTGAGGCCTAGGGGTAAGAAAGGAGTTCAGAGAAAGACAAGATGAACTGGAGTGTGCACCTGCAGGAAAAAGGGCAGCCTAGGTTGCATTAGCAAAAATATAGCAGGTTGAGTCAAGTACCTATCACTGTCCCCCTCTGATCAACATTTGTGCCTGACTGCTCTGACCAGTCTTGGGCTTCCTCAGTTCAAGAAGACTCATGAAAGCTTAGTAAAGGGCAGCTGAGATAATGAGTGAGGTACAATGCATGGTGTATGATTGGAGGCTGAGAGCTGAGTTTGTTCTCTGTTGAGAGAAGAAGGCTGGAAAACGGGGGATTTTATTGCTGCCTTCAGTCTCTTAATGAGAACATGTAATGAGTATGGAGTCAGACTCTTCTAGCAGTTGAACAGTGAAGGGATGAGAGCTAAATGACACAAATAGCAACACAGGAAATTTTAATTAGGTATTTGTTTTTTTCTTTCTTATAATAAGGTTGTTCATATACTAGAGAAGGCAGCCTAAAGAGGTTGTGGAATCTTCATCCTTGGAGATGTTCATAAATTAGATAAGCCAGCTGCTCAAAGTTCACCTTGCTTTGAGCAGGGGAACAGACCAGATGACACCCAGAGGTATTTTACAAGCTGTATAACTCTACAGTTTTGGGAAAAAAAATAAAGTCCTTTATTTGGGAAGAAAAATCTTTAGATTAAACTCACCAGTATTTTTTACATATATCCAGTGATGATACTGAGAATTACGAATGTACAGAACATGCTTATCTGTTCATGACAAAACTTCAGATGACTAAAGTGAGAAATATTCACATGCTGAACATTTCCTAGTACAAAGCAGTCTACTTATACCATGTGTCAGTTGCTTTTTTTCTGGGTTAGTACACCTTCAATTTACCATTTACTTCACAGTGTTTCTTAAAAAATGAGGAATGTTTCCAGTCCCAGGCAACTGTTTTGTTTCACTGCCAGTGCACTGAGATTCTCTGATCTGTATTTTCCAGTCAATTAAGTCTGTACTGTCCCAGTGCTGGGACTGGTTTAACTGATGGTAGAACACCCTCATACAGTCAAGGAGTTAAACTGATTCATAGAATCATAGAATCATAGAATCACAGAATCTTAGAATCATAGAATCATAGAATGGCTTGGGTTGATGATCCTCAAGGATCATCAAGTTCCAACCCCCCTGCTGCAGATGGGGTTGCCAGCTACTAGATCAAGTACTAAATTGGATTGCCCAGGACCCCATCCAGCCTGATCTTAAACAGAGATGGGGCATCCACAGTCCCTCTGGGCAATCTGTTCCAGCACCTCATCACTCTCTTAGTAAAAAAATCTCTCCTGACATCTAATCTAAATCTCCCTTCCTTTACTTTAAAACCATTCTCCCTTGTTGTATCACTATCTACCCATGTAAAAAGCTGATTTTCCTCATGTTTATAAACTCTCTTTAAATAGGTGCTCTAGGCCCCGATCATCTTTGTGGCCCTCTCTGGACCCTCTCCAAAAGATCTTTCCTGTGATGGGGGTCCCAGACTTGGATACAGTACTTCAGATGGGTTCACACGAGGGCAGAGTAGAGAGGGACAATCACCTCCCTCATCCTGCTGGTCACCCCTCTTCTGAGGGAACTCATTGGCCTTCTGGGCTATGAACGCACACTGCTGGCTCATGCTAAGTTTTTCATCAACCAGAACCCCAAAGTCCTTCTCAGCAGGGCTACCCTCAAGGAGTCCTCCTAATTTGCATATATGTCTGGGATTACCCCAACCCGAGTGCAAAACCTTGCACTTCATTGCACATCATTAAGTTCACAAGGGCCCACTTTTCCAGTTTATCAAGGTCCCTCTGGATGGCATCCCTTCCTTCAGCTGTATCTACCACACCAATCTGTTTGGGGTCATCAGCAAACTTGCTGAAAGTGCACACAGTTCCATCATCTATGTCATTGATAAAGATGTCAAAGAGTACCGGTCCCAAGACTAACCTCTGAGGAGCACTGCTCATTAATGGCCTTCACCTGGACATAGAGTCATTGACCACAACCCTCTGGCTGCGACCTTCCAAACAATTCTTTATCCACTGAATAGTCCACCCTTCAAATCCATATCTCTGCAATTCAGAGATAAGGATGTGATGGGGGACCATGTCAAAGGCCTTGTAGAAGTGCAGGTAGATTACATCAGTGGCTCTTCCTCTGTGCAATGATGCTGTCCCTCCAGCATAGAAGGCCACCAGATTGGTCAGGCATGATCTTCCCTTGTTGAAGCCATGCTGGCTGTCTTGGATCACCTGCTCATCCCTCATGTACCTTTAAATATGTCCCAGGAAGATCTATTCTATGACCTTCTGTAAGAGATTATTCTTTTGCATCATTGTCTCAAAGCTTGCTGAGGTCACAGATGAACAAGTCCAAACAAGTCCTGGGCAAGAGCAGCAAAATCCTTTGTCTGAGGGACACAGATGGACAAGGCCAGGGGAAACTAGAGAGAGATAAGCCACAGATTAATGGCCGGGAAGCACTCTTTTGTATGGGCTTATCTCGAGGGAGATAGCCATCTCAGGGGGTACTGCACATGACTCTTACCCAAGCGCCCAGGAATGCCACACTGGCAGAATAAGAAGGATAAAAAAGGGACAAACAACCATGAGATTAGGTTTTTTTCTGACATCAGATTCCTCACAACCTGCCTCTCCCTCCTGGACTTGCTTTGCGCTCTACCTGCTTGCTGCCTAAAGCTGGCCACTCTGCTGCTGCTCTCCCCTGAGAAGGTTTTCTGACAACAGATTCCTCACAACGTGATGCCTGCATGCTGAAGAAGAAGAAGAGGTGCCTGATATCAGAAGCCTCACGAGCTGATGCCTGCATGCTGATGGACTTTCTCCTGGGCCTGCTACCTGAGACCTGCTGCTTCCTCCTGGACTTACCCTGCCACTTCTTTCTGGTACGTGCTTGCTGCCTAAGTCCAGCCACGCTGCTGCTGCTCTCCCCCTGCACTTTTGCCTTGGACCATTGGAACGGCACGCAATGGGACCGCTGCTGGATCCTGGTGGTGATTATCCCTGCTTTATGCAATTCTTGCTTCTTTCCTATCTTTTCTATCGCCTGCCTTCCCTTCCCCATCACCTTAATTCGTAATAGTCGCCAGCCTCTCCTTTCCCATCTCCCTGATTAAGGTTTATAATAAACTGGTCGGACCAGCATTTGAACTGTTGTTTCTTAGTCTCTCACCGGGTATACATATTTCAAAGAACCTCCTCTCCTTCTGATAAATTGGAGCGAGACAGCTTCTTTCCCAGGCACAGAGATGCGGCTGACCAGCCTGTTGCTCCCTGGATCTTCCTTCCTCTCTTTCATGTAAATGAGGTTCCTCAATTTCCATTGTAATCTTTTATCCCAGCTACCCGTGAGAACTTACCACAGCTGTTGACTACTTGTGCCAGTTGGCACTC
Organism: Pavo muticus; assembly: GCA_016647715.1. Taxonomy (NCBI): domain Eukaryota; kingdom Metazoa; phylum Chordata; class Aves; order Galliformes; family Phasianidae; genus Pavo; species Pavo muticus. The sequence goes on from JACDJE010000458.1 coordinate 276,449, forward strand.
AACCATTCTCAGTGAATCTGAAACTTTATCTCTGCAAACAGATGAAATTTCGTTTTTATTGTATAATTTCTTGGATGGTATATACTGTCCTAAAGACTCTGATTCAATCTTTTATCTCCAAATAATGTACATGACTGCTAGTTTTCCTAACACACTGGAAAAAGAGAGCTGCACAGATATGTGATGTAGCCTGTGCTCTAATCTGATAGTCCCTCCACATAAAAATTAAGCATATTTAATATTGCATAGTAATAATTGTCATACAATATAGCCAGGATATAAGGGCAAATCCTTTACTTCTCCCCAGTAGAAATGGCATGTACTTCTTGCACAGTATGATGTGTTAAAATCCCATTTCAGAGCCTCTATTCAAGAAGGCACCTTGGGGCCCCAAGAACCTGACTGCCTATTGCTCTTTTCCTAATTTCTTTCTGTTTTGGGGAGAAGGTGTTAGCACTGTAGCAGTGGTGTTAAATGAACTCTGTAAACCTTCTTCTTGTATGACCAAGCTTTAAGTTCTTAAGACAGAGAAGCATTGCCAGTTCCTGTGGTTGGGATCCAAAGGTGAAATTAAGAAAGTCAAGAGTTTCTGTTCATACTGACTGGGCGGCTGGTAGCTTTTGACGAGATCTGACTGTGGCTTTCTATAGCAGACCATATTTAGCCACAATGTACAGAACAAAACAGAGTGCAAAATTGAAATCTTAAGTTCATTCAGTGCTTAAGTAATTCTGCTGCAGTGTTTTGCTTTCCAGTTGGGAAAACTGGAGCTTAATATTTCATTTCATACTGAATCTACCTGACTGAAAACATGACTGTTTGCTGACCTGAGGTCAATGTTTTATATTCAGATCAGATTGAATTGATGTGGTAACTAACTCCTGGAAGATGCAGTTGTGGAGAAAAAACTAGTGCCTTGACTACCTTAGGAAGAGGTGAAAGTGAAATAAGAAATGCTGATCATGTACTTTGTCTACCGTCAACTGAAGGTCCAATAAAGAAAATATAGATATTTAAATGCATACATTTTAAAGGGTGCCTTTTTTTGTGCGCATGCATGCATTTCCAGGAGAAACATATCTTAAATATACTTATATATCAATATGTTCTTATATTTATTATACATATATCTTTATATACGTAATAAAATGCCTTTTTTTTTTTTCTCTGGGGAAACATGGCCAGAGGAGGGTAAAAGATGTCTACAAACAAAATGTCTTTCTAGATATTTTGTTGTAGTACATAATGCTTTTATTTCAACACTTTGCTAGGCTGTGTCTGAACAGTTAATGTGTGTATGACTGTTAATGAAAGCACTGTGCCACAGGTAGGCACAAGGAGAATTGACGGTGAAACAGTTCAAATATATTAAGGAATGATTTAATGTTCATAGGATTGTGTGCAGAAGAGCCACAAGATGGCAGAAGCACCACACACCAGTTTATTTTCATAGCATTTTGATTCTATTTTTTCTCCTTTTCTTGTACTGCATTGCAATTTACATAGTTTTGATGGTTTTAAAAGCCAATTCAGTTCAACAGCAAGTCACTTTAAAGGTTTTAGGTCTCTTATTATGTATGCCAGAATCCAGAGTAAATGCAGTAGCAACATTAAATTTAAAGTGTTGTACTAGTGGAAGAATGAACCACTTTTAACATCCAACTCCATAATCATTTCCTTATTTAGAAAATAAATGTATCTCCATCATATTTTCGGCTGTTTAGAAAATGATTTTTTTCTTCTTTGATCAAGTTAATAATGTTAAAAAGTACTAATGGACTGGTAAAACTCTCCCAATTTATTCTTCACATTAGAATTCTGAAAAAAATACAAACCCTCAAACTTAAAATGCAGACAGCTCTTTAACCAAGTTAATGAGAGAATACTATAATTTCCGTGCTACTGAAGGAATGTATACCAGATGCAATGCTATCAGATTATTATCTAGATATAGAGCAGAGACAGTGTATTCGTGCTTTGAAGAAGGGTCGAAATTTGGAAGAGGACCTGTTGGGGCCAGCAATTTTTACTACAATTAGGAAATGGGCTCAAATTTGACCATATGATAAGTCTAGAGGATGATCGAGCATTTAGCAGAACTCAATGTTAAGAGTTTGGCAGTTTGTTTCATGAGTTGTCTTGCCTGAGCCTGCTCTAACTACTTCACAGGGTTAAGTAGTGTTCTATATAGGTGGATACGTACAACATCCCACAGGGTAAATCAAGCAGAGGCCCTCGAGGGCTCCATAGATTGAGATGACTTTTTTTCTGTGGTTTTGGATGATTCCTTTTTTCTGCTCTGTTCACTGTGTGAGACTGAGGTCTTTGGGGAGGGGACAGCATGTGTCCGTCATGTTACTATTGACTGTACAAAAAGATTACTCAGAAGCTGAAGAACAAAAACTGAAGTGGAGGGAAAATGTGCTCGCGTGGAAGAGGAGGAAATATGACAGTGTTTTGTTGTGTTAGGATGAGAAAGCAGATAAGTTTTAGAGGGGCATGTAGAAGAGAATATATTACAGTGCTTTTAAAAAGCAGGGGAAAAAAGCATGAGGCATTTGCAAGAGTGGAATGACAGAGTCAAGGTAGGAAGTGTCATTGCAAGTAGCAGCCTAAGGGAGCTTATCTGCCTTGGATGCTAAGGACATTAGTCTCAATTGCAGTGGCCAGAACAGATTTCACAGGAGGTTTTATTCTCAGTGGGTGAGACTCATTTTATATGCAGAAATAGAGTACCTTAGTGCAGGTTATGAATGTGAGAGGAAGAGTAATTTTTTTTCCTTTTGGCAAATGGTATGTGTAGGCAGGGTCTGCATTTAAGGTCTGACTCTCTTTAAGATCCTGTTTTCAGTTTCTTAGAAGATTTTATGGCTTAAAATGTTCTGGGTGAAAATGCCCATGCTGGGTGTCAATTTTTATTTCTGTAAGAGATACAGCTACATGGTTAGGTCATTTCCCAGAATGTAAATAGGAGGGAAAGTACATTTGCCCTTATAAAAGAGTCCTAGCTGTTTCATTGAAAAGAACCAGCGCTTCCATGTTTGGAAGAAAAAACTCTTGTGAGACCTGTTTTTAAATCAGGACATTAACTTATTTCTTTTATTTTTTTTTTATTAAGCACACGACTGATGAAATTTTAACTGAGAAAATCTCAAAACGCTCATGCTGGTCCAAATACATACAGGAAGACCTTGTAAGCAAGACTGCCTACAACCACTTCTGCTTAGTGACTATATAGTTTCATAAGGTTCATAGTTTCTGCTGCTGGATGGGAAGGAGGTAGCTTCTTTCTAGAAGCATTCCTCAAGGAATGGTACTGAAGGATCTGGAAAAATGGAATGTAAAATATCTCCTGCCTTGTCTTTTCCTCAACCCATTTGCCTATCCCTTCATCCCTCTTCTTCATATTTCTCTTTGTGAGGATTAATAAAATTTAGTTTGTTCATATTTCTGAGTCCCTGTGATCTAGCTCAGGTTAGTCCTTACAGTTTACAAATCTGGTGATTGTATTAACTTGAAACATCTGAGAAAGCTATATCAAGAAGGGGGCTGAAAACCTACAAATAGCATCACTCACCATGGCAAACAAACCATAGGATACGAGCTTAACAGAAAATCTTAATTTTCACATTTATAAACTTTTGGATGCCTCAGGCTGTAGCCTTTTTTGTGGTTTTCTTGCATTTCAAACAGATATGCATGTACAAAATATTTGCGTGGTTGTCTGCTAATATCTATCTAGTGATCTACATATCTCTTGGCAGGAATAAAATCTGTTCTAATACAAATCCACAGCTTTGTATTTCTTTGTAAAGTGGAAAATGTAAGTAGTAATTTTACCAGCAGAGAAAATCTATTTGAAGGTTTTTTTCTCATCAGCAGTCTCTTCCTGATTTTTTTATTTTCTTTAATACAATGTAAGATGATAATGTACACAACTACCCAGTGGAACCATAATCCATTTTAGCTGTTCAAACAACATCATGCTATCAAAGGACTTTTGATTTTAGAGCCTTTTCGCTGCATGGTACTGGACTTGCTTCAGCAATATATTTTGTGTGCCATTCAAATCCATTTTATACTCATTGTCTGTTATAATTGTGTATTATTTACTGTAAGTATTGTATGTGATCATCTGTAATTTGTATTGTTGCATTTATTTAACGTATTTTACAGCCAATACATAGATAACTGCAAAAGAAAAGGCAAAATTTTCCCTCCTCCCTTCTGTTCCCCTCTCAAGACCCGATCCTCTCTTAACCATTTCAAAAGCATAAACAATTTGGAAATTGGAGGATTGGCCTTTTTTGCCTTTATAAAATGAGGGCTCCTTTTTGTGAAACCCATTGTACCACTTGGCTCTTGAGTGAACTTCCAGCAGTATTTATAGTGTGGTTGCTGCAGGCATCAGCAATTGTGTTTTTCTCTGTAAGTGGCCTAGAAAGAATCCAATTAGAAGCAAGAATGTCTGTGAACATTTGTTTTTTAGTAATCATCTGGAGGAAGAAAGGGATAGTGTATAGTATTATTGCCTGCAGTGTAGTCATAATCTCAAAATACATACAACAACTATATACCATTAACTGTAGAATGGAATTATTTCCATCATTGAATAGGATAATGTACAGGCATTATGCTGTAAGGTCCTCCGCTATGCATCCTTTATCATGTCATGCTTTGATAAGAGTTGAGAATTGCAATATATACATTTTTTTCTGTGTGTGAAGAATTTGAAATCATTTATTTGAGTTAAGTTCTTTGAAAGATGACAATCTTTTCCTGAGATTTGACAGAACATAGAGAAGTAAATACTGAGCTACAAAATAAAACCTCCTCTCAGTACATTCTCAACTCTTATTTTTCTATTCTTGGTACTTCTGCGCCAAAGACAAAATATTTTTCTATCATATTTGCATATGAAATCAGATGAAAGTATTTGTGAAAATAATAGGATAGTTGGTGAGACAAAATTCAAACATTTTATGGAACTTGAAGAAGGCAGTGCCAACTATGGTGTCTTACAACTGGAGAAAATTTTGAGAAAAAGCAGATCCTCCTGTATCCTGTCCCATCTAGTGACTGCTTTCTCACAGCACTCAACTTCTGCTTAACATTTTTTTCCATATGAAGACTGCACTCTTCATATGGAAGGACTGCACTCTTCCAGTCTAGTCTGCGCACATCCTCTGCGCTGAGCACCCCCATTGTATTACCCTGGGAGAACAGTCTGGCAGAATCAGACTGTAATGTAGTTGAAATGCCATCACTATTGCAACTGAGTAAGCAATGATTATGCTGAAGAGACAGACTGTTTCAGCCAACAGTGACGTTGTTAATTTTTAAATAATCTCTAAAATAATTTTATTTTTTTCCAAATAAAACAAACACTTGGTTATTTGCAATTAAGAATCTGTTCACATAAAAGTGTACGGATGGGTAATAGAAGCTACAGTTTTATTTATGCCTGATCTTTTCAAAAAAAGATAAAAGATTTCATGACACACTATTAAGAAAACTAGCCTGTTTGCTAAGTAAACAAAATCTATATGAACAACTAAATATTAGACACCAACTAATTTATTTTACCCTTGCTGCCTAACTTGCAAAGCAAATGCAAAAAGTGCCTTTGCTACAAATTCATCAGAACAATTCTTTCAGTATCTGCATAACCTTCCAGTCTGTATTGTTAGCAATAAATATCGGGGTGACTGATAACAAACCAGTTTACCCTCTAACTTTCATTGAAAAAATAGAAAATAGATTTCAGTGATTAGCTGAACTCAATCATGATAATGATGAAAAGTAATTACGTAATAAAAAGAACTGTTGATATAAATCATTACATGGATTGACATACTTTTTCAAGTAAAGCAGATTACAAAGAAACAAGATCTTACCATTAGTATTAAGAAGCATGCATTTTCCTTGTTAAGAAAATGTATTATGTATGGCGTACAAGATCCATGAAGCATATCTAAAAGAACAAAATATTTAGTTTTGTTGGGAAATAGTATCACTGTATTAGTCCGGAGTACAGCAGGACCAAAGTATGAATTTCTTCAGTAGTGAAGATATTGTCATAACCTCTGTCTGTCCCACAAAACTCTATGCATCAAATGCAAGGAAAATTCATAGTCCTGGAAGCTTCAGTAACCTAAAACCCTTGTCAGTAATATTAATGACGCTGTGATTCATTTGAAATGTAATGTTCTGATGTAAATGTTTTTTACATTTTAAACATTAGTTCAGAGTAGTCATTCTGACAGTGTAGTTGTGCATACCTTCGAGAGAGCTGTAAGGCTCCTTCCCTCTCATTGTGGCTGGAGTGTCCCATGGAAATTCACACAGCACGTCAGAAGGCAGATGGTGTGGGCAGTCAGACGTGCAACTCTGAGAGTGCTCTCTGTGTGACTGTAGCACAGTAGAGCTGATGCAGCCCTTCAATTCAGCAGTAATAAATTGAGAAGTGGTGACAATATACCTGAAGTATAGTAGAAATTGCTCACAGTGTCCTAATTTGCTACCACCGAATATAATACACATAATTTGGGATGTTCAATTTAAGTGTTATTAACTTACTGCTATATAAAGACAGTATTGTTCTTAACATTTACTTCTGTACAGATATTTGTCTCTATCAAAATTAAATATTGTAATTAATTAAAAATTATCCATTGTGGCCCTCAGAAAGTGTGAAGAGCATCCCCAAGTCACATTGCTTAATAGCTGTTTCCACATGACTCCCTGTGTACTTTGCTGTGTACCAGTCTATAATATGCTGCAGAGCTAAAATTAATTATGCAGAAAATTGTTCATGTCCCTGTTCTGATGTGACATAAGAAAAAATACATGAGCTTGTAGATGGATGGTGCCTCAGCAAAAATACCATTTCTTAGTAAGAAAATCACCTAACTGTTCTAAGAGGCATTATGCAAACTGAGCAAGACTGGTGAACAATGACAGTTCTGAGCTGTACTGCACAGTATTTTATTACATTATAAATTCTTGATATAGTGACATCAATATTCATCTTCTAGTACAATATAGAAGTCACTGCAATTATGAACAAAGCCTTCTGCAAGTGACTTTTGTACTGGGTTGTACATTTAAAAATCAATATTAACAATTTAAATGAAAAATGCTAAATTAAAGGGGTAGTTGCTAATGCAATATAATAAAATCTTTCAAAATGTGACATTGCTTTCTTTTTATTTCTGCTCACAGAGGAATAAGGCAATGACATTATAAAGAAAATGTTACTTCAAGAGCCTCATATGCCACTGTTATTTCAGATGCTCATTTTCAGACCCCTGTGGAGTTTGACTGAATTAGTTGCTTAGAAATATCAGTTATCTGCGTCTTGCTTGAAACCTGGGTGTTCTTCATGAAGTTACTTTTTTTTACAGAAGTGCTGTTTACAGCACCTTGAAAGTATCTAGGCTAAAGTAATGAGAAACATGTAAAAAAAAGAAGATGAGTCATGTTAAAGGTATTCATTATCACAATTAATTGTAGTCAGCACCGTAAAAAGGAACGAATAAACACCAAAATCTGTCTAGGTCTTCCAAGGTCACAGACAAACCTAGACATCTTATCTATGCCTTGGACTGACTATTTTGAATGAGTGTATGTGGGCCCTAAGACAAGACAGAGGAATAGTTGTGGTAAATTACATGACTCTATAACAAGGCATAAGATTGATGAAGAAAACCAGTAAGTCGTCATTGCTCTATAGACTCCAGGCAATAGGTAAGCTGATTCATTCTCTGAAAAGTTGTAAAATGCATCTGTCACTGATTTTTATGCTGGACTCTTAAAAGGCTGGGGTACATTATCCTGACTATCTCTTGCCCAGAAATCTATTCTCATCTAATGGCCGTTTAGAGCAAGGGATTCTGGCTGACGGTTCTGAAAAAGCAATGGAAATTTCCAAGCTGCTTTGATTCTCTTAATGGTAAAAGAATTTTCAGGATAGAGAGACCACAGAGATATTAATCTTCAAAGTAAGCAGCACACACCTTGCACATGATGTGATCCCATCTGTGGATCACATCGTGTGGATGCTTGGTGTTGTGTGTGTTTGTAACTAGCTGTTGTCTGATGGATTTTATCTAGTCTTAGGCAGAAATATTTCCAGTATTTAGATAGAATGTATGATTCATGGTTTGATGATATCAAAGACTAGAAGGCACAGAAGAAAATGAACCATTTTCTTATGGAGATAAATATTCCTCCAAAATGTGTATGCAATGTGAATCTATGTTATACGTGTATCTCAAAAGAGCAGAAACATATCACTTATCATTATTTTCTGTCTCTTAAACAAAATGTTTTGTTATGATAGCCTCTGAAGAAAGCATCTAAAATAAGAAAAGATTTTATGACCAAGGAGCGTGAAATAAAAGACCACAAACCAAACAACACACTCTCCCTTTACAGTGCAACAGAGTAGGGCTCAAGAGTATGTATAACTAATTTAAGGTAAAAACTATCAAACACATTAATATCAAATACTTTTAAGTCTGTTTAAAGCACAGAACTTAAATTCTGAAGAAATTTATAAGGCATGAAGCTATATAGACAAGGTACTCAAGGAACTGTGACATCTCCCTGTAAATTTTCCAGTCCTTGCAGAAAATTTAGCACCTTGTCTGAAAATTACCTCTTTTGCCATTGTCTGGCTACCATTACACTGTTACTGAAATTAGTACATCATCTTTTAGACATGTTTCACCAAAGCTGAAGGTCTGAGAGTCTGATTGCTGATTGCAAGTCTGAACATAGTTTACTTTCATCTAGTGAGTACTCTGAAGCTTTTCTACTGTTTTCCTTTTCCTTATTCTTGTAGAAATCTTCACCAGCTCAGTCAAGGTGAGACAGGTCAGAGCAGCTGGCTTTGCTAGGAAACCATATTCTGCAAAACTTGCAGGACTTGCACAGTACTTAATGAGCTTCACATAACCCACTGATAAATGCCTGCTACTGTGCATGTTCCACAGGAAATTCATGTCTTCTCATGTGTGTTACAGAACTAGATGATGAGCTTTCATCATTTTAGCTCTGGAGCTCCCGAGTGCGTTAGAGGACACTGTGTAGGCTGCTTCTCTGTAATTCTGCTGATACTGCCTTTTGGAAGAAGGTTTTAACATTTAATTGTGTCAACTCTTGGGTGAGAATATCTCCTAGCAGCTCTTCAGTAGCAATGCTGGCATTCTTCATTGTTCCTGCCCTTATCAGCCTTAGGAAAACAGATCAGCAGCTTCTTCACTATTTTCCTGAAGTAGCGGTGGAGACAAAATCAACATATTCACAGCAGTGTTTCTGTGGTTTTTCTGTAAAAAAAAAGAAGATTTCTGTGATATGATCTGCTCATGCTAAATATGCTCTTGAGTACCTTAGGCACTGATGAGTGTATAAGATGCTTAATACCCATCATGAATGGTTAAATCTCAAGAGAGAAATTTCTAGATGTGTCTCCTTCTTGATTGAATCCCTGATTTTTAGAGATCCTAGATCACAGAATCATTATGTGACAGAGTTACTATTTCTTCCAAATAGCGTAATTAAAGGTTGTATTATTTAGAGATAAGGAGAGAGAATAAAACTAGCACCGCTGTGACTGCAAGGAAGTAAAATTCTTTCTATCAAAATCCAGCTAAATTTGAAAGCATTTATTTAGACACTTGGCTGTGCAGAGCCAGTTGCTTAGATTGAGTTCTGATGTGATATAAGTATTTTTCTTATTTTAGGCTGTGCTTTTAAACGCACATTAAACTTTTTGATCTTGGAGTAACCCACTGTGTTCTCTGAAGACTAGGAAAAGACTGATGGTTACATGTGGAAAATGATAATTCCCATGATTTTGATGAGTGTTTAAAGAGTCCTCATCAATTTTTTTTAGCTAGCCTGGAAACCGGTTTTCTATGAGCCACCTCCAAGCTGAGTTCCAGCAATATTAATTCCTTTCCCCTTCAGTGAATAGAAATCACTGAGTTGCTTACTATCCATGAATAGAAGTTTATCTTCATCTTTATTTTAATTGAGCTGATTTGTTAATTTTTCATTTGATAAATATTTGAAATTGTCATGCACCTTGAATACGTTGTAAATTAAAACGATTGATACTCTCTAGTTAAAGTCATTCTCCTTTTGAACCACTTTAACTGATGTTTAGCAAATTAGATCAGATAATTAATGGCCTTCAGGAATTATGAGGGGCAAAATTATTTCCTACTATGACTCCAATCAGTTCAGCAACATTATGCTGGAGATTAATTTTGCTCTTTCAGGTTATAATATTAAGTATCCAAAAATGAAAATAGTATCAAAATGCCATGCTGATGAAACATTCATGAATACTTGAGCTCTTACAATAACAGCCTCGCAGTCAGATATTTCTTAGCTGAATGTGGGATGGTGATATGACATAATGCTGTTATATAATACGATTAATAAATGTATTTATTTATTCTTTCAGCTTAAAAAGATTTTAAAAACATTACTAGGGAAGTAAGCATATAACCTCTTATCATTGTCTGGTCAAACAGAAAACTGGATATAGTTATCTCTTTTCTGAACTTACCCGTCAGCTTAAAATGCATAAACTGTAAACTTTTCGGGAATGCTTTCATCCTAAGTGTAGTTTTGCTTGCAGTTTCTCTGCATGTTTCCTTTGCTAATATAGCTCAGCAAACTGCAAATGTACATGCAACCTGTGTACTGCCAACTGTGGTGACTATGTCAGTACTACTAATGATATTGATACTAATGCATTTATTAGTTCAGGATTTTTTTTCCACCAAAGATTGCAGTAAGTTTTCCGCAGGGAAACATCATTATAAATGATTATACTCAAGCTTGAGATATTATTCTGAAATATGTGCCTGTGTGTATATTCAACTTCATTTCTGGGAGATAAGAGAATTAGAACTTTTCCATCAGGGGTCTAAATTGGACAAAGAGTTTTGATGCCTCTATAACACAGCCATTCAGTGTTTGAGGTTTCAACGTGCTGACTTCAAAGAACAATTTATATAAAGTAAGCTCACTTACAGCTTTCTTATAAGCAATTTTTCTTATTTGCTAAATCAGGATGTGGAATTTCAGAGTCAGTGAATCTGGAGGGAAGGTCTGTGTGTGGGTGAAATCTAGCAAAGACCTGGAATAAAACAGCAGAGAAAGAACTTCCATAAACACAGGCCCAAACATGTGCAAGGCATAACTGTGCATAATTTCCTGTAAGTGCTGCTCAAGACCAATATTGCAAAAAATGCTGGTATTTTCCAAACTGGGAAGATGGGGTCTGCGTTTTTTCAAGGTATTAGCTGTTCTTTAATGGCAGATTGGTATCACATTTGGCAGATTATATACATTCTACCCCTGGTACCCAAGCTCTGCTATAATCAGACCCATGGGGCTCTAGCATGTTTAATATTATTAATAAAAGCACTGTTTGTATTTGAAAAGGCCATACCTTTGATTTAACTGAGATACTTAAACTGACCTATGTTATGCTCTTCCTCTGCTGTATTTGCATAGTAGACATTATAAACATCTTAATTTAATGAGAATATTACGCTAATTGAAGTTAGTACCTTGGAGTGCTGAAACAGCAGATGTACACTTGCTAACAAAGAAAACACAGAATCCCTGGCAAACAAAATATAATCCATCATAAACAACACGAGAGCCTAAAGAAAGGCAATAATTTAAGTGGAATGGAATATGCTTCCCTGATGTGTCACTTTCAATCGCACAGTGGCTCATTTAGAACACAAATTTCCCTCAGGGCTTCTGCATTTTCTAAGACTTGCTGACTATTTGTGCACTGACAGTGTCCATTCCCTCTTCTTTTCAGAGAGTATTTAAGTGGATACTGTTTGCTAATGTTAATAGAAAAACTCTGGATTATTTAAAAAAGAAATGTATTCAAAATAGTTGTGTTGTTGTTTTTGACACAGAATATCTACCCATAACTAGTGTCCCACTTACCACAATTGAATAAGAAAACTGTATACTTATAAAAAGGTATATTTATATTCAATATATAAATATATATAATTTAATCATATATTTAATGCATAAATATATAATTAATATTTATAATTTCAACTGAAAAATGAATCTGATCTAAAAGTGAGTTTCCAGGAAAGCAAGTAATAATTCAGTGTTTTTGTGCTGGGAAAATTGTGATATGCTGGAAATGCTGTGCTTCACAAAACCAAGGCATTTGGAATTTGCACTGCAAGGAAAGAGATGAAAAAAGGTTTGATTCTGAAAAGCTCCATCCTTGGATTTTTCCAGAATGAAAGGTTAGGTTTCTGATTTCTGGAAGCTTTTTAGGCAGAAGAAGGAAATGTGCCAATGGCTCTAAAAACTTCCTCGCTTCTAGCTGTAGGGGAAGGATCTAGGAAGATCTGAGACCCTAGCTCACAATGGAATTACTAGTTCCATTAGAATTTTAGCTGTAATTTGAGCAGAGCTGTAAACTGAAAAATCCTGTCTTCAGATTCTTGGGGTCTGAGATACTTAGCTGTTATCTAAAAAGTTTGGATTCATATAATCATAGAATACTCCAAGTGTTGTCCAAACGCTCCTTGAACTCCACAGCTCAGGGCTGTGCCCACCTTTCCCTAACTCCCACCTGATTCCTCTATTTAAAAAAAAATACAGATGCAGGATATGAACTTCTACTGCTTTCCAGTTCAACACTCTATCTGAAGTGCAAAATGGGCCTAAAATATTATATATGTGGACAATTCTTATTTGGATGCATTTTGTATCTAAGCTGCCTTGCAGTAACTGGTTAGAGATCACTATTACATGATTATGATCTGAGGAATTAAATCAAATGCCCTGATACAGCTATTCTCAAAAGCCTGTTCCCATCTTCCTCCGGCTTCAGGACTTGTGCTTTTGTCTCCCTGGCCTAAGGACATTGTGGAACCAGTCACACTGCCTGTGCACCCAGCAGCTCCATCTATACACATCACAGGATAAGAGGGTGAAAACCCTACTAAGAAGATGCCTACCATACTATGGTACAATTTATCTTTGCCTCTCTTTCACTCACTGTTGTTTATTCTGATATACGTAGCATAGCAAGACAGTATATGGGAGATAAAACATCTCTCCTAGCTTTCCCAATTATTTTCCTTATAAAACATTCTCCCTTGCACAGCTATGTTAGTCCTCCTAGGATCCTGAAAACGCCTACTGACTTTACCCCTTTAGAATACTTACAATTATATAGTACCTAACTTAAGTATCACCCTACAATTTTAGACAAAGGCCCAGTGGGGATTAAGCATTAAAATGTACTAGTCAGCATGACATAAAACCCCAGTACTTTATAGCTGGAGATGGCAAGCAGAATGAATGAAAGCCTTTGTACTTGGCTCTAATTCTGCATAATCTACTCAAGGCAAACTCCTGAACTTAAAGGGGGTACTCTTAGGTCAACAATGATAAATAATGGTAGTGTTTGGAGAACACTTAGTACTAATTAAAGCTGAAGTACTATAATTAGTTTATTTTCTTATTTCTGGAACCTTTTGTGGTTTAGATATTGATTTTATACAGACAGAGATGGTTTAAATGAGGAAATAAGAGGCTTTATGTTCTCTGAAGACCTTCCACTGAACCATACAATAATATATGGCACAATCAGAGAGAGGGAACCAAAATAGCAGTATCTTAAAAGTACTTTTTTCAGTTGTCTTGGAAGTTAGTTTCAAGGCATTTGTTATGGAATGATGTTAGTTCTGTGTTTTTTTAAAAAGCTAAGAAAGTGCCCTAGCAAAATTTTTTACCAACTGTGTAATTTCCTTTTTTCTTTTGCATAATTTTTTATCTGTGAATAATTTCTATGCCACGACTCTTAATGCTTCCATTTTATTGGACTGCAGTGCAAATACTAGAAAATGTAACAAAATCAGCTAAGCTTTAAGTTGGACGGTTATGTGACAATTTTATTCATTCAGTCACTCTCAAAAATAATTTTTGACCTGTTCTGCTTTTCCTGTGAAACAAGCTTCCTTCTGTTGTTTTTAATTTCAGGATATGATTTATCTGAAATTAAAATGAAGAAAATAATGTCTTCTTAGAAACTGAAATATCAAAGGCAAGCCTGGAATAACTATATACAATATTCAGCAAGTTTTGTAAGCATTGAGGAGTCTACTTAAGTCTAAAGAAATGAGTATAGAACTTCTTTAAAAAAAATTTAACAATAGGGTAAGGCAATTCTTGGTCTCCTGGAAATATCTAATTCCCATGTGTCAAGAGTTTAAGAAATATCATAGTGCTTCAATCACTGAAGTGTCCTTCTAGAGTCACTTGTGCTTGATCCATGGTCTGTGATACTTCTCTCTTTACCAACAAGTGTCTTAGGCATGTAAGTGATGGATTTCTTAAAGTACACAAAAACATTTGGGTTACCTGGACAATCTGTAGCATGTGGGATGAGCAAAGCATTTCACCACAAAATCCTAATCAACCAGCCAATAAAAATCTACCTGCTTACCTTCCCCAGACACAGAGACAAATTGGTTGTCTCTTAAATCCCACATGCACCTTAAGATTTCAGTCTTAAGATGAAGCTTGTGTATCAAACTCTCTCAAACCTCTGAGACCTTCTCTTTTTTTCTTTCTACTATGTCAGTGAGCAGTTTTGTTCACTTTTTCTCCTTCAAGGTATGCCTGATGAGGCTGTTACAAACTACTCATGCAGGAGAATTGCTTGATGAATAGAGCATAAATGCAGTACGTAAGAGAATACAGTTTGGTTCTTCTCCTTGCCTAGGGGGAATTAAAATTTAGATGTCTCTCTAGAAATACAGTTACAGCAATAACTGTCTATTGCCTTTATTGTTGTTTTGCCACAGTACAGGAAATAAAGATTTCTTGGGCCACAAGGAGAGGAAAAGAGTAAGTATAATTTTTGCAGTGTTCTTTCTCCTAGGGCAAACTTAACTAGAGTGCTGTGCTTTGGTGAGATCTTTGCAGAGATTTGGATGTGATGGGTGGGATGTGCCCCAGAACAACATCAGTCTGTTACTCTCTGATTAAAGTGCTCTCCTGGCTCCTGGGAATCTTCAGAGAGCAACAGAACATGGTTCTGTTGCACAAATGCTCTGACCATTGAGCACCTGAATAACCATCGCCATTACAAAACAAATGGGTAAGTAGCAACTGCATCTTCTGATGTATCTGAGTGTGTTGGTGTGCATGAGGCATTTTTAAGGAATCGTAAGGTGTGGAGTGCTTGGCTTTTGGATTGCAGTCAGGAATAGTACACACACATAGAAACTGCACTTTCAGGTCCATAGGGAAGCATTAATGTGCACTGAGTTAAGCTGCTTCTGCAGAAGGTAGTAATTGAGTGAGGATTTTCAGGATTGTCATTTTAAAGTAGTTAAACTCTGCCAAAGATTTCTCTTTTCATGATTTTTTCTGTATCTGTGGGCATATAGCTCAGTTGAGTGGTTCTTGCATCTGACACAGTTAACTGTGGCTCTACTACTTTGTAAAGTTTTGCTTGCTGTGAGATGTCCTGTTACTTTAAACTTCTTTGATGAATGCATGATGCGCTCAAGACTTACTAGCCTCTATAATTTTTTTGTCTTCAAAATTAGACATATTGTTAATAGGAAGAATTTTTGCTATTCCAGGTAATTCTGATTGTGATTTAATGAGCTGATCGCCTTTCTACTGATTACTTTTGCATTAAGAATTCCCTGCATGTGCAGAAAAAAATCCCCTCCTAATTCTCTTAATTAAAGTATATTACTTAATTCTTTAACGTAGGTGTAAAAGATATCATACACAATTTTTTTTTATTTGTAATTATGAATAAAATTTACTGTGATGCGTACAGTGAAAGTTTGTTCTCCAGGCAGAATATCCTGCATCTCCTTTACTTTGCTTATGCTTTAATTACTCACATGGCTTCTGCTTATTATGGTGAACTTAAGGTGAAGCAGAGGAAAATCAGAAGCAAACAGAAACCACTATGCCTTGACTACAAACCCCTTCTGAGCCACCCTTTGCCTCACTGAAGGGACCAATTGCAATTTGAGGTGGTAACAAGAAGGCTAGAGAGGTATTTGGGATGTTGCGAAGCATGGGAAGAGGGGTAGAAATATATTTTCTCCAAATGTGTAAACACTTTTTTCACTTTTTGTTTTTGTTTCTCATTACTTGAGTCATTAACAAAACATTATTTTAATTAATTAAACAAATTAATCTAATTTTCCCATGTTGAATCTGTTTTGCCAGTGATGGTGATTGGTACATGATCTTCATGTCTTTATCTTGACCTAAGGGCTTTCTTGCTCTTATTCATATGAGTCACCTCCAGTTTGCTCCCTTAGATGTGCTTGACACATAACAAGCAGCGTCTGTACTTTCACATGTCATAAGATGTTCATATCATATTGCATTGTAGGAGTGCTAAAGTCCACAGTTCTCTAACTGTTCATCTAGAAGTCTGTCAATGTCTTGCTCACAGTATCTTCTAGATGTCCCAACAACTGTGCATTCTTCAGTGCTCCATGTTCCCATGTAGAGCTCTGAAATTCACTCATCTCATCTTATTTGGCCTTGATTTAGGTTCATGCATATCTTATTTACAGCGTGACCTAGCTGAAACAAACCTAGTGCAAATTAAGCACAGGTTACAGTGGTGCTACTGTTGCTTTTGCAAGATTAAATAACAGAATCACAGATTTGTAGGGGTTGGAAGAGACATCTGGAGATCATCTAGTCCAACTCCCTGCTAAAGCAGGTTCCCTACAGGAAGTTACACAGGAAAGTGTCCAGGTGTCTGCTTATGATGTAGAAGGAGATTCTACATCATAATTTAGGCTTAATTAGAAATGTGATGGCAAAATAAAATATTTGTTAACAAGCTTATGTGGATAACATTGAATACACAGATATATCAAGAAAAAAAAGGACTGTGAAACTTCTTTAAGTGAATGTTAACAAGAGGGATTTGTGAAACAATTTTTTTTTAAGTAATTTACAAAACTTGCAAGTGCAACAAGGTGTTTGAAAGGATATTGAGGGTAGAGATTGAAGCAAGTAATCCTTGCATCTCTTTGCCTATTTTCTCTTCTGGCAAACTAAACTAAACTTTTTCTTTCTTTCTTTTTTTTTTTTTTACTTGCTATTAAGGTTTGAGCTTTGACTAAATGGCAAAGACTGCATCTCCAAAAGGTCAATCCAGCATCCAATGTCCTTGTGTCACCACTGTCAGACATTAGCAAAAGAAGTGCTAAAGCATGTAAGTCTTATTGTATAAGCAAAATAAGACACTGACATTTACTACCCACTGAGGTTGTTGAAAGACAGATTTTGTCTCCTTTTCAGGCTTGAAAATGAACCCCCCCCTTCCTCCAAATGCTGTTAAAAGAGTATTTAGCCTCCAGGATGGACTTAGAGGGGTAAAATGATGGTAGAGGATTCATCTCTGTCAGGGGCTTGAAGCAGTTCATAGTGAAATACCCTCTACAACTTCACAATTTTACTCAACAGTTGCCACCATTGCTACAATTTCAAATTCAGGACAAATATAGAGATAAATATACTTATCATCTCTTATCTTCTGAGCTTGTATTGACTCATTACAGACACTTCTGAAGTGAAAAACCACTTTGAAGTATCTTGGAAACTTCTTGTGTGAGTCCATCTATTCATCTACTTAACCACAATAGAGAAAATATCTAACTGGGACAGAGATACAAAAAATTATTATGTGGTACAAATTATAGATGTTTAAGCTGTGACAACAGCAAGACAAATATTGATACTGCACTGTACTGTGGAGAAAGCATGTCATTGTAATCTACGTATTGAACTGACATCTTAAGCTTTCTGGAACTCTGAGTCATGGACATAGCCAGATGAGAAGAGGGCAGATGCTGATGAACTTAAAAGAGAAAATTATCTACAAGAAGTCTATATTAATTGTGAAAATACCTGATTAATATGGTTAATTGCACTTTTGGTACACTTCCATAACGCACATGCAGTAATAAAACTTTTCCAGACAAATGTAATCTGTTTCTCCAATGATTACAATTTTTTCCACAGTGAAATTCTACTTCTCATCTCGGGCATCTACACTTTTTCAACTTTCAAATAATACTTTGTTAATAATAAAAGAACTCTTGATTCTTCTCTTATACCTTCTGTGCTTCCACTACTCATACATGGGACACTATGGTCTAGAATTTTCAAGAGAGCTTCAGCAAATAAATGGGGAGGCCAAGTCCCGCTGAAGCCAGTATATATGGCCAAACTTCCTCAGATATCCTTCAAAACCATTTTAGTCAGATGAGTGAAAGACTAGGGATAAGAAGACAAAGCTGAGTGGAAACTACAAAAGTTTTTGTGATGTGTCAGTTTTCCCTGTTCATCCCATCTTCTCCCTACCTCCTTGTCTCTCTCTCTTCCCTCGCCATCTCACTCCACCAAGAGTCGTTCACATTATCCTTGCCAAAGTCTGTTTCACTCACATCATACTATCTCTTTTCTTTCT
Organism: Pavo muticus; assembly: GCA_016647715.1. Lineage (NCBI taxonomy): Eukaryota > Metazoa > Chordata > Aves > Galliformes > Phasianidae > Pavo > Pavo muticus. The sequence continues at coordinate 294,993 of JACDJE010000458.1, forward strand.
TTTCTCATTCCTTCTTTCACAACAGCGTATTATTATTGTCATTTTTATATTATTGTCTATGAACTGTCAGAGCTCAGTCAGTCTTTCAGATCGTATTTTTTTGTATTTTCTTCAGCTGATTTTTAAGGGCCCTTAAGGTTCCTCAGTTCCATTTGTTTGTCTCTTTGTTTCCACAGCATAGAATCCATTTTAGGCAAGGGTACACAGCTTTCTTTCTTACTGATAATAAAAAAGACGTGGGCTTTTAGAGAAAGTCTGATCTAGTCTGTGATGAGTTAGTGTGGTTTGGACAAGTGCCACAGAGAGATAATTGCCTTTGTAGCACTAAAATCATTGTCTGCTTGGTCTCGCTGATTACCACATTGCTGGAAGAAGAGTGCTGTCAAGATAACATCTTAGTTTCTTCTCTCTTTTCTCCTTTCCCAGATCTGTGGGTATTTCATGTCCTCTGCCTTGCTAAACTAGAAGTAATATTTGTCCAGAAGATACTCCTTCTCTGTTTTTTTTTCTTTTTTTTCCCCTCTATAATTCCAGTTATTGCCCTAGAATTAATTCTTGGATACATTTTCTAACTTCCATGTAATTTATTTATTTGATAATGCTGATCCATTTTCCCTTGATGCTGCTTCACTTTTCCTTGCAACTTCTCTTACACAGTGAAATAATACAAAAAGGACATATTGTAAAAAACCATCAAACGGTCATCTCTTATTGTTTTTTTCAGACTTGGCCAGAGTGCCTAAACAACTATCAAAATAAATATTAAGACTTAATTTTTTGGGCAAAAAGAAATGTATCTAGCCCGTAAGTACTGCTAGCTATTCAAGGGAATGGATTGTCCTGCTCTGCTCTGTGCTGGTGCTGTCTAACCCCAAGCACTGCATTCAGTTGTGGGTACCACAGTATGAGGAGGACATAAAACTATCAGAGAGCATCCAAAGGGGGAGTATGAAGATGGTGAAGCGTTTGGAGGGGAAAGCCTATGAGGAGCAGCAGGGGCCCCTCGGTGTGTTCAGCCCAGAGCAGAGCAGCTGAGGGGAGGTCTCATGGCGGCTGCAGCTCCTCACAGGGAGCCGAGGGGCAGCGCTAAGCTCTGATCTCTGTGACAGCAACAGGGCCCGAGGGAACGGCATGGAGCTGTGTCAGGGGAGGGGCAGCTGGGGGTTAGGGAAAGGGTCTGCACCAGAGGGCGGTGGGCATGAACAGGCTGCTCAGGGCTGTGGGCATGGCCCCAGGCCTGACAGAGTTCAAGGAGCTTTTGGACGATGCTCTCAGGCATAGAGTTTGATTTCAGGTGGTTCTGTGTAGAGCCTGGAGTTGGACTCAGTGATCCCCGTGGGTCCCTTCCAACTTGAGATATTCTATCATTCTGTGATTCTGTGAGTATTTTTGGCATATGAAGAACAAAATTCAGAAGCCCTGCCATTTGTTTGCTTATTCTTAAAGTAGCAATGTGGGTTAATTATTGTTGTCTTTCTCTCTCTGTCATAGTGGAAGTTGCTCTCTTGAGTGATGCTGTTCATAGAAGCATCAGATTTTCAGAGCTTATTTCTCCTTTTTGTTCATATTCTACTGTTGTTATTATAATTAGAACTGGTATTGTTATTAGTAGCAGTAATACTGTGGTCCGCTGCTATCAAATATCCTTCAGAGAATGCTGCATTTTTCTTTTGCAAGGCTGGCTGATACCAAAGATAACAAATCCATGCTTTAAGAAGTCATGTATTTTTATGATGCTTTAGAAAACAAGCTTACCTTGAATTTATGAATTGGTTTTCCTATCTACTATGATATTTGATAGTGAATCACAATTTCCTCTTCTTTCTCTGCATAATAAACAGCATATTCTTCTACCTCCTACTCTAACTTCTTTTTGCTGTGTTTCACATTATTTTCCTTGAGAAGCCTTGGAGAAGTATAAGCCAGAAAGACAGTAAGGAATAGATAAATTCTATGTGTATAGGAGGTATTATCTTCTGAGAATATCTCAAAAGAATAAAAAAAAATGAGCAAAGAACTATAAAATGTGCCAAAGCAAGCATCTCCAGAAATGAACAATTGTCTCTACTTCTTTTTAGATAGGAGTTGGCTGCAATATCCCTACAAGTAAATATTCATTCCTTAAATTTGGTGACTGGAAAAAGGGAAACATCACTTCTGTTTTTAAGAAAAATAAAAAAGAAGATCTGGGAAACTACAGGTTGCTTCCCTGTGCCCGGGAAGATCATGGAACAGATCCTCCTGTACGCTGTGCTAAGTAAGGCACGTGCAAGACAAGGAGGGGATGAGACAGCTAGCACGGCTTCACCAAGGACAGATCGTGCCTGACCAATCTGGAGGCTTTCTGTGATGAAGTGACAGCATCAGTAGACAAAGTCCATCTACTTGGATTTCTGCAGGGTCTTAGATGTGGTCCTACATCACATTCATATATCTAAATTGGAAAGATGTGGATTTGAAGGGTGGACTCCTTATCCACGGAATACCCATTATTCAGTGGATAAGGAGTTAGGGTTAGGATAAGGAGAAAAGAAATGCGATGGTTATTGACAGAAGTTTGCGGTCAGTGACTCTGTGTCCAAGTGGAGGCTGGTCACAAGTGGTGTCCCTCAGGGGTCCTCTTTGGACCAATGCTCTTCAACATCATTATCAACAACATACACAGTGGGATTGAGTGCACTCAGCAAGTTTGCTGATGTTATCAAACTGAGTGGTGCAGCTGATACAATAGAAGGAAGGGATGCCATATAGAGAGACCTGGACAGCCTTGGGAAGATAGCTCCTTAGAATTTAGTGAGATGTAACAAGGCCAAGTGCAAGGTGTACAGACTGGGTGAAAAACTTTTTGATAGTTCTCTTGCTGCAGAGGAGAACTTCGGGGTTCTGCTGGATTAAAAGCTTGATGTGAGTTTGCAGTGTGCACTTGCAGCCCAAAAGGCCAACTGCATCCTGGGCTGCATCAAAAGAGGGGTGGCCAACAGGGAGAGGGTTGTGATTGTCCCCCTCCACTCTGCCCTTGTGAGGCTTCATCTGGAATACTGCAACCAGGCCTGGGGCCCTCAGCGCAAGAAACAAGAAACATGTAGACCTTTTGGAGCAGGTCCACAGGAGGCCATGAAGGTGGTAAAAGGGCTGGAGCGCCTCTTGTATGAAGAAAAACTGAAGGAACTGGACCTGTTTAGCTTGGAGAGAACTTCAGGGATATCTCACTATGTCCTTCCAGTAATTGAAAGGAGCTAACAATTAGGAGGGAGACTGATTTTTTTATATGTGCAGTTAGTGATAGGACAAGGGAGAATGGCTTGAAACTAAAAGAGGGGAGATTTAGATTACATATTCGGAGGAAATTTTTTACTCAGGGGGTTGTGAAGCTCTGGAACAAGTTGCCTGGGGAATTTTTGTTTGCCCCATCCTTGGAAGTTGAATGGGATTCTGGGCAGCATGGTCTAGTGGGTGGCAGCCCTGCCCATGGTGATCTTTGAGGTGATCTTCCAAGCCAATATATGATTCTATGATTATATTAACCTTCTGCAGTCAGATGTCTATCTTGTAATTTGGAAACAGATTTGCTTTCTCTAAAATAGTGATTTCTTCATCTTTATGATGAATGCATGTCTTTAATGCATTTCTAATTTAAACAATATATTTCTCTTTTTAAGCAACAAATAGATTGTTATTCTATAAGCTTTTTCTTCTTCATAGTACAGTTTTCCTTCCCTCCTCCTCCGTATCTTTGAAACACATGGCATATGGTTTATGCTTTAGTGAGTAGCCCACAATATAAATGTTTATTCACTGTTACTTGTATAAGAAAACATGATTGTTTTTTTTTTAATCTGTTTGACCCTAGCTTTCTGCTAGGCTGGCTTAATACATTAATTTACACAGTGGGATGAACTAGGAAACAGATTTTAATTCTGAAATCTTGTATTTTGCTGAATGTAGCAAACATCACAAAAAGAGCACAAAATATGCAGAATCTGTCAATTTCTCACACATATGCACTATAAATACTCCTGCCAAGAACTAAAAATGGCAGAATGTAGATAAGGGTCTTTTTGAAAGTTATCTTTCAACGTACAGCATGGTAACTAATAAGACATTTTAGTATAATAATTATGAACATTATATTCTGTGGTTGTACTATAAAAGACACTCCACCATTTTCATTATTGTTTTGTGTTCTCCAGAAGTCTATTTATTACAATATTCAGAAGTTATTGTTGTATACTGCAGTGTGGTTATGACAGTCTGGAATCTTAAAACATTCAGCGATGAGCCAAATAATATGCTGATGAGTCCCTTAGGCCTTTTAGAAAGCTACAGACTACTTCTAAATTTAAACTAATTTTAACAAACACGGCAGCAAATAATAGAATTATATTATTTCAACTCTAGAACTGGACTTCCTATGTTCTATGTTTTATACAATGTGATGTGTAGTTGGACTTGATGATCTTATGAGTCTTTTCCAACCTAAATGATTCTATGATTCTATGATAGATACTATGTCTGCAAGAGGGATCTTCTTGAATTACTTTTTACATGACTACCCTTCTCTTTCTTATTGGTCTGTCATCCAATTGGTGTTTTCTGCAGTATGCGTATTTTGAAGAAGAAAGACCAATAAAGAAATAGATGTGTTGAGATAATTGAGCATTTTCTTGCTATTGTTAAATAGTTTTATGATTTTTAACTCTTCAGTTTATTTTTGTACAATAAGGTTCTGATTAACACTAGACTGGCCTGAATCCCCAGGTCAGTCTCTTTCAATGTTGCGTTTACTAACAGTCTTTAAGTATGAGATGAGAAGTTGTTAAAGCATAAATTAAAAAAAAAAAAAAAGCATGCATATGAGAAAGCAGGAAGGATAAATAGGGAGCTATGCAATCAGGTCTGTCACTTACTGTCTTGCAGTGACTTGCAAGTTAAATATACTGAAAAAACATCTTGATTTGGAGCTGCTGGAGGACACGAATGACTCCTGTTGCTTAGTTCATGTATTTGCTTTTTCTTTTTTTTTCTTAATTAGAAATTTTTAAATATTGACTATTTAGCAATTGTTTTTGTAGATACTAACCTACAGGTTTAATTAATATATTATGAATATGTAAACATATTTTTTGTGATTTTGGAGCTTTCGCTTTCAGGAAAATCATGCTTATACCTTGAGATTTTTGGGAATCTTCACTGACAGGAAAAAAGGAAAAATACCACTGAGACCACATAATTCACTCAAAACTGTTACTGTATTTATTTTGGATTAAAAAAAAATGCATATTATTCATTTTAAATATACAATAAATGACGTACAAAAAAAATGCATAAGAGGAACTTGCAACATCCATTAGATGCAGTGAAGATAAGATTTTCTCCCTCTAAGTTGGGAAGTTCATTATACCAGAAATGAGCTAAAGCTATTTACCGCTCTGAAAATGATGTGCAAAATCTGCCTTTGTGAGTTACATTACCTTTCTGAGTTTCTTGTGAGGTCAGAAATGGATTTCAGGGATATTTTAATAATGTGTTATATAAAAATGCTGAATGAGTACTGTTATTAACGGTGAGTTAATATTTCTTGTTTAATTCTTATTTTTTTCCAAGGATATTTTTATTCAGCCCTAAACCAGTCTTGCATAAAGCTGAAAAAACCTGAGAGAGATATGGTTTCTCAAAATAGGCAGCTTTAGGAAAAAAGAAAAAGTAAGTATTTGCATATTATTCTATCTTCAGGGCAAGCCATAAAGCAAAACTAGAATATTTTTTGTAATTTCAGAATTAATTCATCTTTCTATTACTTTTGGATTCACATAGAGACTTAAAGTGCCAGTATATAAAAGAGGCATATAGTAGAGAAGGACACCGCTATACTTAGACTCTCATTAGTAAAAAACCACACAGAATATAATGTGAAGTATGTGATTTGTGGAAAAATCTAGGTCTTCAATATGTTGTGTGTCTTTTGAAGCTCATTTAAAATATGTCAAATTTTAGTCCATTAATTTAAAAATTTGTCCTCTTTCTCATTCTTTTGTGACTGTCTTTGGGTATATATACGTATATCTTACAGACTGGAGAGTTGGGCAGAGAGGAACTTCATGAGGTTTAACAAGAGCAAATGTAGAGTCTTGGATTTGGAATGGAATAACTGCATGCATCAGTACAGGTTAGGGAATGACCTGCTGGGGAGGACCTCTGCAGAGAAGGGCTTGGATGTCCTGGTGGACAATGGATAGGCCATGAGCCAGCAGTGTGCCCTTGTGGCTGAGAAGGCCAATGGTATCCTGGGATGCATTAAAATGAGTGTGGCCAGCAGGTAATGGGAGGTGATCTTTCACCTCTACTCTGCCCTGGTGAGGCCACATTTAGAATACAGCGTCCAGTTCTGGGCTCCTCAGTTCAAAAAAGACTTCCTGCAAGGAGTTCAGTGGAGGGCCACAAAGATGATAAAAGGCCTGGAGCATCTCCTGCATGAAGAAAGGCTGAGTAACCTGAGTCTGTTCAGCCTGGGGAAAAGAAGACTGAGAGGGGATCTGATAAATGTTTATAAATATCTAAAGGGAGGTGAGAGGTAAATGGATGAAGCTGGGCTCTTCTCAGTGGTGTGTAGTGATAGGACAAGGAGTAATGGCATAAAACTTGAACATAGGAAGCTTCGTACCAACATGTGGAAGAACTTCTTTACAGTATGGTTGACGGAGCACTGGAACAGGTTACCCAGAGATGTTGTGAAGTCTCCTTCTATGGAGACATTCAAGACCCATCTGGATGCCTACCTGTGAGACCTGTTGTAGGTAATCTGCTTTGGCAGGGGGGTTGGGCTAAACGATATCTTGAGGTCTGTTCTAACCCCTGCAATTCTGTGATTCTGTGTGATTCTGTAATGCAGCAATTTTTGAAAACTTTTTTTGAAGTATTGCAAGCACTGATGTGTTCTGTCTGCTTCTGTAAAGAAAACAGAGAGGCAGAAATACTGAATCTTGTCTTCCTGTCTCTGAATGGAAGACCATGGGGGATAAGAGCTGCAACACCATAGAAAACTGACTTCACTGTGGAATAGCAATCAAGTAAAAAAGACTTTCAAAAATCATTCAAAGCAGTATTCCTGTATCATAAAGAAGAGTATAAACAAAAGCATTTAATGGTATTTAGTCAGTATGTGTGCCTGGAGGTAACTATTATTTTGGAAGACCATTACCCATCTGTTGGCAGTTTCATGAACAAACATAAGTAATGACAGAATAATTTGTAGACTTATGAATCATTTCATGCTACCTGCTGGAAGAGACAGAGGAGGAAGAAAACATTGGGCTCATGGCGAGTGGACATGACAAGGTACTGTTGTCTTGGATGGAATGTGTCATGTGGGAGGAAAAGGGGAAGTTTCAGGTTGCATATTAGGAAAAAAAATATTCTTAGAAGGACTGATGATGCGAACTAGATGGTCTTAGAGGTCTTTTCCAGCTTTAATGATTCTATGATTCTGTGATTCTATGAAAAAAACTTTCATGGCTAAATAATTCTTGGAGGAGTGTACTTTCTGCTGCTAAAAAAGATGCATTAGTGCATTTGTGTGTGGCCGTATGTGTTCAGCCCAAAGGGAACAGAAAGCAAGAGGTGTGGCCAGCATGCAGAGGGCTAAAAGGGGCCTCTGAGTGCAGAACAGAGCAGGAGATAGGTGGGGAAGGGGCAAGATCTAACCAGCAGGAGGAAGAGGGAAAGACAGAGGAATTAGTGGATGAAAACAGCCTGCACAATGAGGTGTGGTGGTCTTCCTCAGCAAGCACACCCACTACAAAATGAGTTCCCATTGTCACAGGTTGGAATTTCTAACATCAGTGTTTATAATTTCCTTGATAAAAACCCCACCTAATATGGCTGTGTCTGTACTTAAGTTCACTATTTTTCAGTGATGCAATGGAAAGGAGTATCTGGAGCTGGGTTGGAGGAGGCCAGACCCCTCAGACAAGGGGATAGTTGACATTGGCCCTGCACCTTGCTTCTCTGGTTTCATTCAGCCTGTGCTTTCTGACTGTGTCTGGCATTTCTGCAGCTCCTGAGCAATCTGTGGGGTTCCCATGGAATAAATTTCTTCTGAACATTTTTCTCCAAAGCAGGATGATCCTCCCTGGAAACAGTTAAGAGAATGGGAAGGGAAATTCTTGAAAGAGAAGAGTGCATTTCCTGAGGTATTTTGTCAAAGGACTGTTAAGAGCATGCTTCTACTCTTAGAGACAATGCATTAAAGAGGAAAGTTAGTGACGGAAGAAAGCCTCTGTGGTCCCATGGGCGAAACAGAACAAGAACTGAATGAGTGAAGCTGGAGCCAGACAAAGGGAAATCTAGAAATTAAGGAAGTAAAAGAAAAGCAAACAACAAACCAGAAGTTATTATCTTCCCAAAGAAACCATCAAAACAAGTTGCATCTTCACGGACTCTTGGTGTCTTTTGTAAGGTTTGGATTGCACTGCATTTGAATCAGAATAGGTGTGAGACAAATCCAAGTAAATAAACTTGGCCCAGAAGAGAAGGATTGAAATGCTGATGTAAGAGCTGGGTGAGAACCAGACAGAGAACACAGGAGAATGCAAGACGCTGGCAGAGGAAGTAAGGAGCTAATGAGCTCTTTGCTCTCTAATAAAGTGTGGCCACTGAAAACCAAAAACTAGCCTGATAGAATCTTAGAATCTCATCCTAGAAAATAAAATGAAATTCTCAATTTTTCCAGAATCCTGGGGGTGAAACTGATTTTATTTTTTTTCCCATTCTTGTGTTTCCATTACTCCAAAGCTTTGAAAGTGACCTTTTTTCTTTACTTTTTTTTTTCCCTAATGTTTATGTGGTTTTTACAAGTTATCTCTTTCTTCTTATCCTGAGTTACCTATTTTGTCATTGAAGCACTTAAATTGGGTACTACAGGCAACAAGTCTACGTATGTACATATGCTGGTGCTGTTTTCAAGTGCTCTGATAGTGGAAGGGAGTGTTACAGTAGACTCTTTTCATAAGGTTAGACTGTCGTAAAGGAGAACAGATAATTAGAATAGAATAAAATAGAACAGTTTAGTTGGGATGGACCTTCAAAAATACTACTGTCTGACCATTTCAGGGATAACCAATAGCTAACGCATGTTATTGAGGGCATTACCCAAATGCCTCTTGAACACTAATGGGCATGGGGAATCAACTACCTCTCTAGGAAACCTGTTCCAGTGTGTGATCACCCTTATGGTAAAGAAATGTTTCCTAATGTCCAGGCTCCTGGTGCAGCTTTGTGCCATGCTTCTGTGTACTGACATAGGTACCAGGGAGCAGAGCCCAGCTGCTGTCCTCTACACTTCTCCTCCTCAGGAAGTTGCAGAGCAGTAAGGTTGCCTCTCTATCTCCAGACATCTTGACTTGACTGCCCAAATGCGCTTGGCCTCTGTTCACAGGACATGCCTTCAGCCCTATTAGCAGCTTTGTTGCCCTCCTGTGGATGCTTTCAAGTACCTTAACATCCGTTTTGTATTGTGGAACCAAGAACTGCACACAATATTCAAGGTTAGGCTGCAACAACCCTAACTATAGCAGGGGAATCACCTCTTTGGACAGCTGAGTTCGCTGTGTTTACTGCACCCCAAACACATCTCTCAAGTGACAGGTGGTTGCAGTTTCTGTTGACTCCAGTTCATCTGGGAGATGCACAAGACACTTAAAAATGCCCACAGTATATTTGAGAATACTTGAGCAGAAGTTCTCTGGTGTGCCTTCCTTTTTATGTACAATCTATAGCAGTTAGTGGCAACCTTTATTGTTTAGATCATGAAATGAAGCATGTTGAGATGTCAATCCACTGCAGTTTTCCTGTGAGTCTTGACATTTGTCCATGTGCTGCTGAGGATGTGGGCTTGTTTTTGCTGCGCCCTTAACATAGGAACAAACTTTATTTCAACTGAAGCATTTAAAAAGTGCAGTCATACCAACTGCTCCGATTTTTGCTGCAAACCATGTAAATGTGCATCATCCTTGAATGAACGAACAAATGCATATGGAATGATGTCTGCTCAAAATTGATACATGTGAAAAAAAGAAATTCTGTGCCCCAAGGATATCTTTTTCTTATCTATCCAGCTATTTATTTATTTTTGAAGTGGTAACTGCTTAGCTAACAATTTGAAGGATGGAGCAATTCACTTGGCTTACTTAGTCTTATCAAGAAAGAATGGTGAGAGAGATGGGAACAAAACTTTTGTGAGCATATGAAAGAGCAGTTGTTAAATTCATTCCACAGCTAAATCATCCTGCATTAAGGATACCCTACAGCAGAATAGGAATTTCAATGTTTTCCTTTCTTTCTTTTACTTTTATTTAAATTCTTTTCAAAACACTTTCTTATTTTATCACCATGTGTGTATGCTTGCATATTTATTCACTTTTTTTTTTTTTTTTCCATTTTGAAATGAAAGCATTATGAATCGCCACTTCCAAGAGTGGCTAGTAAATCTGATATGAGTCTGTTCTGAGGGAGTTTTGGAGAAAAAAATTGCACTGAAGGATCTACAGTTTCAGCAAGGAATCTAGAGATGTGCGAGAGAGCTGATTAAGTAAATAATTATTTTCATCTCACTTATCAAAACAGTTTCGCACATGAGGCATGTAAGCAACCTCAGCATACTAATGAGTGCTAGCTTTATGGGCTTGTTTCATAAAATGGAGTGGACAGATGTGTCGTAATTATGAAAATTAAACAAGTATTATAAAATTGAACCATTTAAAGTTGTTTAAAATCCATGTCTGGCCTTTTATATTTTGATTATGCTAAACAAATTTAAAATGGATTGAAGACATTTATAGACTGCTACAAGTAAAATATCATGACATGAATGCATGCTACCTTGATAATGCATTTAGAAGTGGCCTGATGAGCACGGTATAAACTTCCAGCAGTGGAAATCAAAGTACAATTAGTTGATGGGCTCCATTCAGAGGTAACTGGGAAATGGTCAGAAGATTGTATTAAGTAACTACCTTTTTTTGACCTCATCTTTATAAAAAATGAGCATATTAAATGTAAAACACCATTAAAAAGTTAGCTCCGAGGCGGCATAGCTGCATGTAAGCTTTTTTTTTTTTTGGAATTGATTCCCTTTCGTAGCATGGTAGGAGCTTGAGTATCTCTACGTGAAACTGAAATGTAAATTGAGATCTTAGAAATCACTTAACACTCACCAAAAAAATCAAGATTCAGAAAGATGCCAGTCAAGAGTGATGAATCTTACTTATTTTCATTACAGCATTGAAAGGCGCCTCTTATTTCCGTGCTCTTGGGATGTAAATATAAGAACATACCTGAAGAAGATTGGTCACTCTGAAGAAAGAGTAGAAGTGTGCTGCTTTCTAAGCAGGAGATTAAAGATTCCAGAGATTCCAGGATTGGGAAGCACGGGAAAGGATACATCAGTAAAGTGGAACTGGGAGCATGTAACTCTGGCAAAGTCTGATGAAGAGAGAAAGAAACTTGCACTTAAGCTTGATAGACAACAGAAAGAGAGATGTCATAGCAGGGATCAGCCAGGACTCTGCAGGTTGTGGCAAACCTCAGAAATACCGAGCCACCTGGGTGAAACTATTAGCTGTGTAGTTTCCCTCCAGAGATAGATATATATCTTTGTGACTTTACAGACAGCAGTCTCAGTATTCAAAATAAATCCATACAGATTTAAAATAAAAAGAAGAAAGGAAACCAAATATCAAGTCTGTTCCAGAGTACCATGTGTTAATTTACATTTATACCATGTGTAGCTTTGAATTTTCCAGAGTTGCAGCTGAAGTTCCTGTTTGAAGTTTCTTATCTGTCCACCTCTTGTGTCTTTCCTCAAGGAAAGGAATGAGCTAGTGTTTAGCTATTATTGTCTATTGCACTTAATTTACTTAAAATTATCAAATGGCAGGGCTATTTATTTCTTGTTTTGGTTGGGCTCAATATTTGAGTCATGGAGCAACTCAAGAGTTTTAAGAGTGATGCATTTCTCTGTTGGGTTCAAATTCATCTAATCATTTGAGCCCTCATTTTGGGCTCAGACAATGTCTCTATATCCATTAACAGCAGAATTCTTGTCAGGCTGTGGTCTTTGTTTTGGAATCAGCTGATCTATTGCTTGGTGAAGAAAAGAGATATTTTTTCTTTCTTTGAAAAGTCTGACTAACTCAAAATGTCCATGTATTCTTTCATAATGGAAAGAGGATGTAGAACCCTGCTTTAGCTAACCACAGAAGAGAAATAGATTGTTACGTACCAGAAATGTGATATTTCAGTCTCTGTCTTTCTTTCCAGATCTCAGTATTTTTCTCATAATTTAAGAAATTGAACAAGATTTTGTAATTCAAGCAACTCTCTTCCTGGCCTGTTATAGGTAAGAATGCAACTGGATTGAAGTACAAATTCAAACACATTAATTACCTCCCTGCATCTAGTAGCTTACTGGTAGCTGTTGTCTCTTATCTCATAGTTATGCCACTTACAACCTCAGATTCGATCCTCTTAGCCTATCTAATGATATTTCAGTGCAGTATTACAGTGCAGTATCTCATCCTTCATGTGGAAACACTACGAAAGCATAACATTCTTGGGAATCGCTGGAATTATTACCATCAACTCAGCAAACACCTTCTAGTAGATTGAGCTTAAAATTAACAGAGTTAGTAAATGTTTGTGAAATTGTCAGTGAATGACTAACATTGTTCACGAACACTTCAAAAACCATGATTTTTTTTCCTAGAAAAATTAGTTATTTATAGTTTGCGTTAGAGAAACAATTGTAGGATAAAACCTAGAGATGCATACGTAGCTGCCCTCTTTGCTGAAACTTCAAGGGATGTCCTGAACCTAGAAGTACTACAATGTGGATTTGCAAAGCTAAGCTGAACTTAAGTTCAGTAGTTGTCTCCTTTCATCTGAGGTAGTCATACGTGCCATAAATTTACTATTGGCTCATATGAACTTAAAAAAGAGGGACAGTTCCTGGCCTGAGATGTTGAACAGTGTATGAATAAGACTATATGTGGTAGAAACAGAAAACTAGAAGAAATTGTTGAATGGAACCAGAAATGAATAATGTTATATTAGTACCATCAACATCAACATCTTGCCAGCTTAATCCATCTTAAATAATTTTGTACTTATTTTTGTAGGAATTGTTAAGGAAATATTTGAAGAAAGACAATGTGATGTTTGGAATATTTAGAAAGATAATCTCCAGTGATGTACTGTTTTGCTTTCTGGACTTCTACAGTTCTTTTCCCACAGTTTTTCCTGTCAGCAGCAAAGCCTTGTTCTGCTTTTGTTGAAGGAGAACTTGATCAAGGGAGTATATAAACAGGAGGGGGAATGGCTGTTTACGAGAATGGATAGTGATAGGACAAGGGGAAATGGTCTTAAACTGAGACAGGGGAGGTTTAGGTTAGATATTAGGAGGAAGTTTTTCACACAGAGGGTGGTGACGCACTGGAACAGGTTGCCCAAGGAGGTTGTGGATGGCCCATCCCTGGAGGCATTCAAGGCCAGGCTGGATGTGGCTGTGGGCAGCCTGGTCTAGTGGTTGGCAACCCTGCACATAGCAGGGGGGTTGAAACTAGATGATCATTGTGGTCCTTTTCAACCCAGACCATTCTATGATTACATGATTCTATGATATTCTAGATTTAAAATTGTAGTAACCTAGTGCAGCCATATATAAGTTAATGCTTTGAGTTTTAAGACTAAATGTCAGTGCAGAAGTTAGTTTCAGATACCAAAAACACTTTAATCACAGATATATGCAAGAATTACACAAATTCCCTGCTTCGGTGAGAGATGGTGCAGGCAAGAAGACAAGCCAGATGGGTGAGCCCAGTGATTCCCATCATGCCTTGTGTTGTCCTCTAGCTGTGAGAATCCTTGTACTCTAAAACGTCTTTGCTGGTTGAAGAACTGTCCCCTGGAATGTCTTCCCAAATGACTGCAGACACTATCACCTGTAGGATTACACAATCTGTGTGGAATACTTAGTGCTAATTGTCCTGCTCAAATTCATTCATGCCTCACCTTATGTTTTGCAAAACCAGAAGTGATTGTGGGATATGTTAGTGTTTTCCTTGAATTTTGAATTTTCTTTGGAAGGGTGAAACAAAATATCTGTATTTTAAGTCAAAACCAAAATCACATTCTTTTACATTACTTTGTATGTGTGATAGCACAACCTACTAGTTATATTTTAAATCTCTCTCATTTTTACAACATCAAATGAGCTATTAACCTTAACTCTGTTTTCCATAACGTAGGGCAGTCTTTGGTCTTGTTGCACCAAAGCAGAGCATTGTAGGAGTCCTTTAATTCTGATGCATAATGAGAAATGCAGTTTTGGCTGGAAAAACAGAAGCAATGAAGGATGCAAAACAGCTTGAACAAGAACTGTCTTCAGAAAAGACAGTAGTACAGGCAGTTATTATTCAACATCAAACAGACTCAAAATAAAATGCAGTAATATTTTCGCATAGATTTTAGAAAATCTTTTGTTTCACAGGTTTATTTATTTTTATTCCATAGTGGAAGAGTACTGAAATGTCGGCACCATGAGATGGAAATGCTAAAATTTTATCAGTTTCCTAAAAATGAAGAAGAATATGCAGAGCACACCAACCTGTTTGTTACTGGTAGCCTAAGTAATTACTCTAAAAGGGTTTACTTTTGCAGAGGCAAATATCTGACTAATATACGACTGACACAACTGGCTCTGTGGTGCTTCTTCCCACTCTCAAATTTAAGTAGTATCTGAAAAACAAAGATGAAGTAGAGGATGCATATAGCACCGTAGTTTAAGCTATCATTCTAACTACTGCTAGACCAGCTCAGAACTGGTGTCAGTAAAAAAGATGAATGCAATTAGGATTCATATTTATCTTAAATATATCCATTTGAAAGAAGAAATAATGATAGCAATAATAAAGATTTAGCCTATTAAATTCAAGAGGAATTTTCCACATGCTTTTAGTTGCTTTCTAAGCTGTTATCAGTCTTCTCCTCTCTCCTTTTTCAGTGTTTATTTTCCTAAAACTTTGTAACTATAATATATTTTATTTTTTTTACTAGTTTAGAAAAAGAAAACTTGTACTATCTCTTCATATCTTTCCAGTTTTCTCTTTTTTTTTTCTCTAAATGCTAATCTGTCTTCACTGTTGTCAAACCTCTTTAAGTAGATTTAATTAACCAAAGTGAGGTGTTGACAACATCTAAAGGCATTCTGATAAAACATTTTTAAAGCTGCAGTACTTTGCTAAAGTTTGTTCAGATAAAGTCACTTAGAACCTGAATTTCTGTGCTATTAGTACAGCCAGTAGAAGCAGACTGCTTGAAGAACATTATCTGTATTTTCCACAGCAAATTGCACTTATAGGTAGTGTTAATGGTAATAATTTTGCTAACTAGAAAGGAAAAGCATTAAAAGGGGAATTAGAGGTTCCTTTCACGTATATTAATGTGTCTTCCAGAACACTGATTACAACACAGACATGTTTAGAATGCAAAGCACTGGGGGCAGGAAGAATACAGTGCTGGGCCACAGGATTCCTCAAATGAGAAAAGGGCCCATTTGTTATGCTCACTTGTTGCAAAAAAGATGGTGCACAAATGTCAGAGACTCAGGCAAGTGGGTCTAAATTCAGAGGGAAGCTCTGGTGCTACACTGAAAATTGATGGACTGCTTGTGGCATGGCTGGCAAACTGCACGCTCCTGGTAAACCCTACACAGTCTCATTTGTAAAACAATGCCAGACTTCTGCATCAAAGACTGAGTGCTCTCTGACTGATGTGAATTTTGGAAAACTGTATTTTAACTGATGAGATAATGTTGACCTTTCTGGTGGAATTTTCATCGTATCTGGTGAGGCCATTTTTATGGCTGCCCTTTCACCACAGTCACTGACAATTTTTGCATAGCAGGCACAAGTAACTTCCTGAGTATTCTGCTCAGGGAAAAAGAATTGCCCAGTGCTATAAGTGTACACTCTCTGACTTGTTCCATCAGTTCTGAAGCTCACTGCCCTTTTGTAGCCTCTTTTCATTGTACAGCCCTCCAAGACTGCAGCATCTAGGTGCAGTGAGAGCAACCTTGAAGCTGTTTGCAGTTTAGACAAGCCTGCTTCTGGGACCTGAGCCACACACAGTTTGCCTTACTTTGCATCTTCTCTATCTCTTCCTGTGGGAGATTGTACAACAGCAAGTGAATCCTTCTGATTAAGCTGGCAAATAAGCAATAGCCAAAAAGTCCTATCTTTCTCATGCCAGCTTGTAGTTGCCAAGCCTTATGCATGTTGAAGAGTTTTCTTTCAAGGTCAAAAAATCTATTCCATGTAAAAATGTCCATACCTACTTTTAAAATGATTTTCTATTACACCTGCATATTTTTTTTAGTTATCTGCTGTAAGCCGCTGCAATTTTCGGTTCACGTAAGCCCTCTTAAAGGAAAAGTTTTAGTGTCTTTTTAACACGTGCTCTCTTTTTTTCATTCCTTTACTTCCCTCTTATGAAAAATGAACATAATTATAAATAAATATACTTGGATTGCATTTTGCATGTGGAAAATACTGTTAATATTTTTTGTTTTATCTCATCTATTCTGCCTACACAATAAGTCCATGTCTGCCCATGTGTGGAATTCATGGAAATCCGTATGTGATATGCTTACTGTATACTTATTCCCAAAGATGAGTTAATACTGAGAACACAAAAACTATAACTTTCATGAGCATGAAACTATAATTAATTGTTTGTCCCCTTTGGACTGAAGGTTCCTAATCAGTTAATGAATTGGATAGTTTTCTTTCTCATACTGATTACACAGTATCTTGGCTTTGAGATGAGATGGATGATGGCAGTAATTCATTTAGATAATGATGTAACTTCCCCAGACGCCCAGTGTCTATGGAAGTTTCCTCATCCAGTCTTTCTCCTTAAGTTGCTCTCATATTAATTTTTGGTACAACTGAATAGAAATGTGGCACAGGTTCGTGGTTCATATTGTAAATTATTCTACTTGTCAGGACTAGTGACCTAAAAAGATAATTTGTAAGTGACAAGAGCTTGCATTTACAATAAGCAATCTCCAGCCAATTATCACGTTATCACAATGAAGAGGAAAATGCATAGTAGGAAGAAAGGTCATTGGTTTTAATGTTATCTTTTCCCAATGTCATTGAGTTTTGAAGTAATTGCATTCAATCTTTTATTAAAAAAGAAAAATGGCACCAATAAGTATGGGGATTTTTTTTTTTTTTTAATTATTTTGCTTGGTTTCTGTAAGCTGGAATGCCAAACATCTGATTACATCCTAGCAGCAACCCTGACAATGGGAATATATTTTTTTCCCCTGTTTAATATAAGAAAACCAGCAGGAGGTCTTTCTTTCAAAGACGTTTGATAAAGGAGCCCATTCATGTTGCTGAGAGGAAATCAATGGAACTTTTTCATTTCATGCTTAAGTCCCATGGTATAGTTTATGGCTTTTACGTGATTTTTCTGACAGCATTCTGTCTTCTGGTTCTCTCTGCCTTTTGTCTTACTCTCACAGTTTTTTTTGGCAAGTTTGCTTGTAATTTTAGGCTGTGAAATCTAGGATATGGCAAAGCACTATCTTGGCACAGTATAATGAGTTTTTTCTTTTTGAAAAGTAGAACCTGTCAGTGGCAGCTCAACAGCACTTTTCTCACTATACAAGCTCAGGAAAGAAATTTTCTGTGGCCCTAATACATATTCTCCCTCATCTCCCTTCAAACTTGAAAATATGCATTAAAAAGGAAATAATCCCTATTGCCGATTTGAAATTCCTGGCCTAAGATAGAAATGAACTATCATATTTATCTTTCTCTCCTCTCCGTGGGAGCAATACTGGTAATTTTGCTTGGAGGTTGCAAAGCGCAGATGAGCCAGTATGTGCAGAAAGATCCCCATTTGCTTGCTGGTGGATGGTGCAGTTTTTGTGGAGCACACTGTGTACCGCAGTTGGTGGCCTTAGAACTAGAGCAGGCTCATGTTCAGGAGTTACTCTGCTTGCTGATGTGACGGTTAAGACTCTGATTCAGATCCTGCATGCATTGTACAGGTGCATGACTTGTCAGTTCTATCACGTCTTTTCAGCAAGTGCTTAGAAAGGAGGGACCTGGACAGTGTGCTGGTCTTCCCTGCTCAGGGCAGGTGAGTAAGTGTCGTGTACCAGAAGACCATGAAAGGGTGAGGTCAGAATTCAGTGCAGAGGACAGAAAGCCAGAAACTGGAATCTTTTCATGGCCAAAGGCATTTTGCGAGATGTGGGGGCCAATGTTCAAGATGAAGGCTTGCCTTGGCTGTTCTTCTTCATGGATGTCCTAGCTCCAGGAATTCTGTACTTTTGCCTGGCCACAGTCACAGAAAAGCTGTCTTCCTTACCGAGGATCTTGAGGAGAGGAGACTTCCTGCTGCTCTTTGCCTGTCTGCAATTTCTACTGTGATGTGGAAACTCCCCCTGGTAATTGAGGTGTGTGCATTTGAAGCAGTCTCACTACTGACCCTTACATTAAACTCTTCTGGGCAGGGTCTGCTCCCCAGCCATGTCCACCCAAGGCCCCCAGGTTTGTCGTCGCTGTTAGTGCAAGTGTTCCTTTCCTCCTCCCATCTCAGCTTCTATGCGACAGCAGGTTTCATTAGAATCCCTGCTCATATTTAATTGCCAAAATCCTACCTTATGGTCCACCACACCATTCATTCTTCTGTTATTTTGGTGTATTTAATGTGATGTGGGGAAAGGGGGGCTTCCAGCTACTTAGTTTAGATTTTACACAGAGATGTGTTTGGTGTGTTACTTTTTTTTTTTAACCCCCATGTCTATCTTGCTGATGGATCTAGCTCATACATTTCACCTAAATTTCTGAACCAGTTTTTCTGTCTGTTTACATTCTCAGTTGTTATTATAACTCTGGATGTTCTAGAAGGAGGATGCAGTAGCCTTTTGCAGATTTTGCTTTTTTTTTATTTATAGTCCAGAAGAAAGTGAAGCAATGAAAAACATAGTAAAGTTAAGTTTCTGGTTTTTAGTTGACATGTCTCTTTGTTTAATTTCAGTGTTGAATTAACTTTGCTTTTAAGGCTGTTGAATACACAGGAAAGCCTCCAAGCTTGCTTGGAAGTGTCTGCACTGACAGAAAAGGAACAGCACAGGAGAGATAATGGAAGAACGCTCTAATATCTGTACCTCCTAGGTGACTGCTGAGCTTTCATTTCTGTCAATTTTCCTTCTGCTTTAAAGAAGAAAATGAAAGGAGAAAAAAGCTGGAATGTACACACAGGAAAGAATTTACAACTAGAAGATCACCACAGCTAGAAGATATGTGAAAAAGAATGTGAAAAACATCATGATTTTGACTTTGAATTACTGCAGAAATGTTTTTGTTTGTTTCAAAGCAATGTAATAGAGTGGAGAAAGGTCAAGGAAGAGTATCCAGTGAGAGGTATTGAAAAACGTTCGTCACCATTGTTCTGTTTATACTGTGCAGATGCTTTGTTTTGCTGTACATTTTCTCCCCTCAGATGCTATTTCTTCTGATCCTGATAGTATGAAGGTAAAAAAAAATTGTAGGGTCAGCTTATTGATCTAGGTCTGCCAAATACTCATGATGTGTCACTCTAGCAGCTAATTGAAAGGCTTCTGTCTTGTAATCCAAAGTATGCTTTTGTGAGCTGAAACACTGTGTTTTGTTTCTGAACGTTTTGATCTGAAATAAGTAAGTGAGCTGTTTTAGAAAGCTGACTGAGATCTATGTTCCTAATTTCCTTCTTTTACTAGCCCCAGCCGTGTGTAGCCTTTTTAGCTCATTTTAACAAACAGTCATTAAAAGCAAAGTAATTGTCTCTGGATGCTCCTATTCCTCAAAACCTTGTTAGATCTTTAAACATGCTTTCTGTTCAACATTCCACTTTCCATCTTCAATGGAAAAATGTCATAGTTGCTTAACTCCTTGCAGAAAACCATATTTTTCGACTTCCTCACATCGTACTTGTGACTGTCTCATCTCTAGCCCATGTGAGAAATATTTTGACTGAAGGACAACATTAAGTTAAAACAGTGTTTCTTTTCCAAGCCAGGCTGTCTCTGTTCTCTTACTGCGTTTCCATACCTTATTCAAGTTAATTCCTTCCTTACAACTGACTTTTTCCCCACACTTGGCTTCTGTTGTAGATTAACCCTGGTGAGCAGCTAAGCCCCACACAGTGCTTGCTTACACTCTTCCCATGGGCTGTGAGGGAGAATTTAAAGGGTAAAAGTGAGAAAACTCATGGAGTGAGATAAAGACACTTTCATAGGTAAAGCAAAAACTGCACATGCAAATGAAGCAAAGTAAGGAATTCATTCACTTCTTCCCAATGGCAGCCAGATGCCTAGCTGTTTTGAGGAAAGCATAGCTCATCACACAGTACTTGGGAATACAAATGATCATTTCCTTTGGCTTTTATTACAGAGTATGACGTCACATTGTGTGGGACATCCCTTTGGCCAGCTTAGGTCAGCTGTCCTGGTTCTGTCCCCTTCCAGCTCCTCATGCCCCCCCAGCTCCTTGCTGGCAGGGCAGAGTGTGAGAAGATGAAAATGTCTTGGCTATGTGCAAGCACTGCTCTGTAACAACAAAAACAGTTTGTGGTACCAGCACTGTTTTCATCACATATTCAAAACATAGCAACATATAAGCTAGGATGAAGAAAATTGACTCTATCCAAACCAAAATCAGTATAGTTTCCTATCTGCTTAACGTTTCAGAGAATGAGATTTTTAATGCCTTTAAAACAATTTTTCATAGTTAAATCACATTTACATAATTTTATCAATATTTACATGGTAAAAATTGTGGTATTGATTTAAATTTTTTAAAAAGATGATCATCCAACTTTAATATTAGAGTACTTGCTCCATTACTCTGTTATTTTTGGAAGTACTGAGTAAGGCAAAACAAGAATCAGATCCTATGACATTTTCATTTTTGTCTGTATTGAGCCATATCACAGGTGGTGCTCATTCTTTCTCATGACAGACAATTAGTTTCATGTCAGTGCACTCTTGTTATCATTAAACTGCTATTATTTATGTTGTTGCTGTGTTTGGCTGTGCTAGTCTGAGAGTGAATCTACTGAGCAAGGTAATACGCCAGAGCATAATAATTAAATTTGAGTCTTTGTAGTATAGGTTGGTTTCCAAATGCAAGTTTTCCTTATGGAATCTAATGTGATTAGCAACTTCATAGTGGCAAATATGAGTTTAATATTTTAAAACTCCTTTAGATACTGATCCTGTATCCACCTCTTTCCTGGTGTTTCTGGTGTGTCTGATGGATTTGAGTGCCTTGACTTGAAGGCATAGAGCACAAGACTGCATTGCCCTCATTACTCTTATAAAAGCTGAGGTGGCGGAAAGCGTGGGGCAGGGTCTGTCACCCTAACATAAGAAGTCCATCTTTCACTGAGAATTCCTACTCTCTTCTTCAAGACTGAAGTTCAACTTCTGCAAGGTCAACACTAGAACTATTCCCTTGTAATTCTGAAAATTCCATATAATAGAATTAGATGAATGCATAAAGATTTCACCTGGCCAGCCTCATGGTTTGCTGTTCCATCATGAAATTGCTTTAAAAATGAGATTTAGAAAATAGCAACCCAAGTTCTTTATTATGCGTCTTTTTGTTTATGTGCTTTAGATTCCTATTTCAAACTTGCCTGAACAGCATAGCAGATGAAAATGATGCTTTTCAAATTAAAAATAAGGTTCCCAAATACTCATGTAATTTTAGATGCCATGGCTTAAAAAAATGAGAGAAGAAATATCCCAAGGTGCTTGATAATACTGTGAAAGTTGGCAGTACTGAGACCAGAAAGTTTTAACTGTGACCATTCTCTGTCAGCAAAAGATAAGAGAGTTTTTCTCTCTAGAGAATTAAACTTTTAAATGAAGCTGGAAGAGCTACATTTCAATTTAATGTTGAGATTCCTTCTTAAAATGAATTGCCATCTCTTTATAAAGATATTCTGCAAAAATCCTCAAACTGTTTCAGTATGAGTCCTCTAAATTACTTGAGTTGTAAAAATTTTCAACAACAAAAACAAAAAAAATACAATATAAAAATGAGAAATAGAAAAAAATGTGTTTTCCATCAGTGTCAAATAGGTTGTTACAGTTTTAGGTGTAAATTTGGAAACAATAAAACCAGGTCGTGAATGATTCAGCCATAAATTTTGTTCTTGTATCATCCAAAAGTCCCTCCGTATACTCTTGTTTTGAAAGGTCAAGTTTTGCTAAAACCAAGAGTGTTCCAGATAAGTTGGTCCCAGGAGGTCTTGTCTATAATTAACAACAGAGCTGCACAGAAAAAAAAAAAAAATAGAAAAAAGGGTAGATAGTAGGCAGAAGGCAGAAAAACTAGTTTGCCCATCAGCTGTGGAGACGCAGTAGGACCTTGTGGAGTGAGAAAAGAGGCAAACACTGTTTTTCTCTTTAAGTCATTTTCACTTCTCTTAGAGAATATTCTGGATTTGCCCATGACTCAGTGGATGACATCAGATATGACACATAACCCATCTGCCCCTCACTGAATGGCAATAAGATGTCTCTGCTTCAGGGAGATGTTATGAAGATAGATTTGTTTTCCTGTAATTTGACTGTCTGAAATAATTTGACTGTATAAATGCTAACGATGCTGATCTGGAGCAGTCTTTCCACCATTTCTTGTAATTTCTGGTGTGTAAAACAGACTGCCTTCCTCAGCTGGAAATTCCTGTGGGGAGTTTACTGAGAAGTGAAGAGCTTATTCTCTGCAAGTGGAGTCCCACTGTGCATCCTGGTGTGTTCAATTATGATTTTTTAGACTGTATGTTCTCTTTAATGTGCATGCGTGCCACTAGGTAGAGCAAGGTAAGAACAGAACACAGACGTGGAAAAGAGACTCTATTGCCTTATTTCTTGGCATTTTAAAATAATAATACAAGAAGATGATCTGCTTTGGTAGAAAGGAATGAGTTTACTTCATTTGTTAAGCTGATGGATAAAGGGATGATAAAGTTTCTCTTGTTCAAATTCTTTATATAGTGGCATGATTGAAAGACTAAGTCAGATAGCAATTTTGCAATTGCAACTGTATTTTTTTCAGCAAAAAAGTAAGTTTTCTAATTTTCTAACCACTCTTTTTAAAGTGTATGTGTTACAAAGAAAAACATTTCACTTACTTAAAAAAAACAAAAACCAAACAAAGGCAAACTGATAACTGAAAAGCTAATGAATCTTTGTTACTTGAAGCCATTTTCTTCTGAAAGTCACATTCCCATCTTAACTCCATCTCCTAGGAAGAACTATGACCAGGAGCTCTTGTGATGTAACTGCCTTCATTTGTCACAATGGGAGATTGGTGACCAACACTGGAACATATTCTGTTGAAGGAGTACCCTTATGGAGAGGAATATGAGCCTGGGGAAGGTACAGTGTCACCACTTCCAAGACAGAACTCTGCATGCTTGCTCTCCTTTATTTTTCCTCTGTGAGAATGACACTTTATTTATTCCTTGTGCCGTATATTTATAATGAGGTCCCATGGCTTATCACAGTCAACCTTTCTCTTGGCTTTAATGAATTAGTTCTGCTGTTTTGTAACTGTTAGGTCAAACATCTTTGTAAATTAGTACTCTAAAGATGATGGCAGCTGAATTTGCTTACAAGTCTGAAAACAATGTGTTTTTCTCAGTGTATTTCTAAATATGGGATTTGTCAGGCAAGGAGATCTGAAAATGTACTCTATCTAGTGCTTTATACAATGATTCTGTTACACTACTGTTACAGGCATGTTAAAAGGAGCTGCCTGATTTGAAGCACAGATGTTTTGATTCAGTGTATTTATGTCTACAAAGTGTCCTGGGAGTTCTGTGTTTACATCATGTTCAACTGGTTTGCCTAATACTGTGAAAATAAATTACTGAATGCAAATCTGAATCTTTCCTACCAGAAATAAAAGTGAATAAATTGTTAGTCTGTTTAATTTTTAGTCTTTAGTGTCTGGGATACCTGTAGATTTTTTTTGAATGCCAGTCACTAAATATTAGAAAATTGTACAAGAATTCTAGTAATATGTCTTGTACAGAAATGCACAGATTTGTGAAGCATGTCGTATTGACCTATATGTATTTTCCAAGCTTATGAACTTTATAGCGAAGAACAAGTTGCCTTGCACAGAACCAGGATTTCAATTTTGAACCTGGACAATAGTGCTCGCTTCAAAAATTTGCTTGTAATTTGTCAGTGTGTATACTGAAGCATGACTGGATCTGTACCAGAGATGTGAATCTCAACAGCATCTCCTTGTGTTAAAAACACCTACATAAACACTTCGCGATACATTTCTTAGATCATTTTTAAACATGGCATTTTCTTTGTAATAAATAATTAAAATAGTTCTGCTTCATGGAGGACACCTTTTCTTTGAATTTTTACTCAAAAATATTTGAGCATTTGTAATGAAAATAAGTATACTAATCATATTTGTATCAATAAATGTTGTCATATATTTTTCAGGCAGTATATTTATATATCAGCACTCTCTGCTTTTTGACACCTGACCACCTTTGCTTACAATTGCTTTAAATACCAGTAAACATGTATAATTTGCTGTATGCTAGTGTGTTTGGGACTGGATCTTACATTTAAGACAGAAATGTTTCAAACTGTCTCATAATAAATTAAAAAAACAACACTATAATTCCTATGTATATTAAAATACATGCCCTTAATGACAATAATATAAATTAATTTTGCCAACAGAAAGGACCTACTGGAATGTGTCAACAATTTTCCCATGGCATGTATTTCTATTGGAATATCTCCTTCATTGAAAGCAGTTCATTTCATGTTGCAATTTAAAAAAGTATTCCTTTTCAACTTTTTATTGATAAAAAGTCTCTATTTTAGAATTCAAAAGCTTTTTATCTAGTATCTTTGAGCAATTTTAGGGAAACAAAATATTGTAATCTACTTAAAGTAGATTTTCCTCTGCTGTTTCTTCACTCACTCACTCTAAAATTTTTCTAGAATTTTCTTAGATAAAAATTCTAAAGGGTAATATGCATTTTGTTCCAGTTTTGGAGCAGAAGTTTAAAACATCTGTTTTTCATGTAACAGAAAAAATGTCTTCAAATTGTACTTCATGCATATTTAATAGTAATAACTTTTCTGTAATAAAAATAAATGTGCAATAATTAACCTTCCAGAGACTATCAAGCAATGTACAAAGAGAAATTGCTTTAATTACATTTTAAGATTCATGATTCAGAAAAATTTACTTGACTATAGTCAAGAATGATTCAGTGGCAAAACCTGAACTACACCTATGTGTCTGAAGTTATACAACTTACAGTTCCTGTATCTACTCAAATTTCCACCTGAATTAGTTCTTCACTTACCATTTTCTTGCAAGAACAAGTGCAAAGTCCTATACCAAGGATGGGATAACCCTCTGCAATGCTACTGACTGAGAAGCAGCTATATGGAAAAGACCTCGACATCCCAGTGTCTGGGAAGCTGAACATGCAAGCAAAACCCACTGGCAGTGAAGACTACCATCAAGCTGGGTTTTTATCAACTAGTGGATTGACTGACATGATTATCCTCCTTTATGTGGAACTACATCTAGCTTCTTTGTCCAGTTTTCCTCCCCCAGTACAAGAAATAGATTTTGAAACTAAAACAAGGTCACTGGAGGACCATCATACTGTTAGGGGACTTTCCTTGTGAGGAGAGACTGAGGGACTGGGGTTTGCTCAGCCCGAAGAAGACAGCTGACAACTCAAATGTGCCATCCTATATAGAATTCTTTCATCCTTCTACACTGTAGACTAAACTGGGAAAATAGACTGACATGGCAGAAGCAGCAGATCTGGTACTCATATGAAGAAAAGATTGTTGGGATAGTCCTTGACTCTTTTGTCTCTCAGGTTAAACGATAGTGTATTACATCCAGATTATCTTCTGAATTCTTTGATTCTGATTCTCTCTAGAGAAAATCGACAGAGTATGACAGCGCTGACAGTAGAAAGCATACTTACACAGTCAAAATTAGAATAATACATGCCGGGGCACATTTGTATGTGGTCAACAGCTGCTGGACAGGAAGGAGAGGAAGATATGATGAAATAAAAGGTAAAGGTAGAGTGAAAGTAGATAACAAACATTATATATTGTTACTGTGGTAGAGTAGCATTGATGGAGGTAAACTATATGACAGATGAGAGAGAGGAGAGACTGTCAAGGAAGAAAAACAGAAGTATCAAAAATACCTAACTGCCCAGCTCTCGGAAAGTACTGGACGTGTTTAAAGAGGCTAGAATCTGATGATTGCCATTGAAAGGTCGACATCTAAGCATATAAAAGAAGATACATTGAAATCACTGGGAATTAAGCATCTACCCTTGATTGTCCATCATAAAATTCCTATCAAGCATTTATCTGCAACTTTGATCATTTATATATCTTTGAAAAATTTAATTTTAAGCCACTTTTTGAATTGAGTTTTTGGCTCAAAAATGGTTTACAGTATTTGAAAGGGTTTTTCACAAGGGTTTTATTTACCAACCTGTACATAACCACCTTATTTGACTTTGCTAGAATTATCCAGTTACATTAATAATAGTGGTAGACTGTGAGTACTTCTTTTTTTTTTTTTTAATGATGTATCATTCTAAACACTCAGATATTGCATAATGATGGTTGTTACACCAAAATATTTGTATGTTAGCTTAACAATCTTCTTTTGCATGTAACTATGTAAGGTCTTTCCACACTTGTGACATGTTTGTCTCTTGTCTGAAGATGGGCTCAGATTTCTTCATTCTCGTTCAGATCACTTTAATCAGAACATTGTGCTTTCCTCTCGTCTTTTGGAACGTTTGTATTACCTAACTCAGCAATTAGATTGCAAGTCTCCATTTATAAAATGCTTCTATTCCTTCCTTGGAATTTGGCTTGAATTCCATTTCTAAATTTAAATGGAATTCCATTTTCCTTGTCTAGTTAGCACTGAGTAATTAGGCTTTTACATAGAAAAAGAATTATCTAAAAAAATGTGTTCCTGTAAAGGGCATTTTAAGAATTCTAGATATATGTTTCCTCTGCCAGGTTACCTGCAGGTTGTAAGAAAGAAATCTTAAGGAGACAGATGTATCCATATTTATACAGTCCCTGCAATTTTTAAAACTCCATTCCCTTGTTTGTGTATCTTTCGTATCTCTTTCATATTATGGGGAACACATTGATACTTTCTGAAAGAGACATTTATTTTTAATGGAGTGGCACATTAAAGATTTACCTAATCATATCTTTATAGAAAATGCAACTGTATAGCTCTTCAAACCTTTGTCTGCTTTTCCCACCATATTCTATTTTAAGTGGTATCTGGATGGAGGCCAATCTGGTTAATAATTATTTCCATTGCCTTATGCAGCTCAGTTCCTGGCTTACTCTTGTTCTTAGTCGAACCTGTTAGTTCGATAATTGAAATGGATTATGGTAAAGTTGTACCATCTTCTTGCATAGTGCTGTATAACTTGATGTGCTTTGAATACTGCAGGACTAATAGTTTGTATTACAGCCACTGAAGATTCCTCCATTGGACATGCCTGTGCAATGTAGTGGACGGGGGAATGGCTCCTCCTGGAAAAAAAGTGTTGATTACATGGAGGGGAGATAGTTTCATCCATAAGCAGAAGTAGAGAAGCAATATTCATGCCTGGATAGCCAGGTGATAATTTTTATAAGGCAATTTGTGGTGATTTTAAATCATGTTGTATTGTGAGGAGGAATGGAAATAGAGAAGCACATTTTCCTGCTCTGCGATGCATGTCTTACTCAGCTCTCTGGTCCGTGGTATTGCCAGCTTCCACTGGCTGGGCAAAGAGAAGAAAGTGGTTGTCTGCATGGCACTGGGGAGCTGCCTGGTTTGTGCCTCTGATTTACCAGCTGATGCCCATTTCCCTAGCTGTATGAAGTGGTGAGATTTAGGTGCCTTTCTTTGTGTGCTGACTTTCTGTTTCCCAATTACAATTTTTGGAGAAACTTGAGACTTTGAGCTTTCTGTCTCTGTGTCAATTTGAAAATTGATCAGTGGCTTCAAAGCCCTCCAGGCCTGACAAACTCTGACTGTGTGAGCTTCATGTCCTTGGTAAGCCAGGATAGAAAATAATTTTTAAATTTATTTTTCATTGAGTTATCTCTCAAGCAAAAGATTAGATGTAGCAGTAGCAGCAAGAGAATGGGATTGTACATGGTGTAAATTTTCAGAATGTGTGGAGAAATCAAGCCAAATGTCACACAAAAGGATAGTGGTGGCCTCTTGGGCTAAGGCAGTTCAGGACCAGATGTCACAAAAATCTTCATGACATCTGAAGTAATAAACAACTCTTTTTTTTTTTTTTTTTTTTTAAATGTCCTGCTTCAGCCCTTCACATCATGTTNTGCTGCTCGTTGTCATGCCATTTTTTTTTTCATCGAAATCTGTATGCCTTTCGTTGCTAATATTGACAAGGGTTTTAAAAAAGGTGCATGGGTTCTTTGTAGTCAGTAATTCCCATGACAGCAGTGAATGTAAAAAGCAAGAGCACTTGCAGAATGTATCTTTGAAATAAAATCCAGGACAAAAGCTCGATTTCTGCAGGTATGTCTTTGATGGGTGTGGACCACAGAAAAACCTGATGGAGACTAAATAATTTTTCTTTCTTTGTGATGCAACAGAAAATGAGTAGAGCAGCTTTTATCAACACAAATATTCAGACAATGCTCCTGAAGCACCAGTAGAGGGCATTATTATTCCATACAGAAAGGCATATTGCGGTAGTCATAAATTATTTCCTGTACTTTCGTATTAAAGTTGAAAATGCTGTAAACTCTATGCTTTTTCATCACAGTATTTGTCTGTTTGAACACTGAATGTATAGATGTATAGGTTTATTTAGCTATTTTCATTTAACCGGCAATAAGTTAAGCCTTTGAATATTTCCCTATTCCTCGTCTGGAGAGTAGTTTGCAGCCCATTCAGTATTCAAATGTAGTACCATTTCCTCTTTCTGACAAACACGGAGTAATTAGGCTTTTTCATAGACAAGTGATTACCTAATAAATGACCTTCTGCAAAAGGCTGTGTTAAAATGAAGCAAAATGCATATTTAGTGCAAATGATGGCCAAGCAATATGATGCAGGAACAAAAGAGAAGCTTTGCACAGGCAATCTGATTCAGCAGCTTTAGAAATAATGAAAATGCTTATGGTCTACACCAAACATAATTATTAGTCTGACAATCTGTATAAATTCTTAAATGCAAAATCCGATGGGCTGCTTGCCATGTTGGCCATTAAAACCCATGAAATCATAGGTAGAACCAGAAGAAAATACAATCAGATTTCATAAGACACATACTGCTCATGCTAGTTTTTTATATAAAGCTGCACAGAGATGATAGAAGGTAATGTCAGAGTTGCATGTAACTTCCCACATCTTTTCCCAATATATTCACAGGGATATCAAACAAAGGAATTGCAAAGATGATGCCTTTGAACCATTATTTTTATGAAATGTACCACCTAAAAGTCTACTCTGATCAAGTAAATTTCAAAGCTTATCATGTGCAATCAAAGTTACACATGTGTGTATTCTGACATCCTCTTGTTATCCATTCCTTCACTGATTGTAGCTAGGACTTCTGCTATGTGTACCTGGAAAATAAAATAACATGGAAGTAAATCACTTACTGTTCCTTCAGAATCAGTCCTAGCAATTAAAGTAAGAAAACATTTATTTTTATCTGACCATGATGTTAAAGCTTTTTTTCTTGGTACTGAAAAAAAAAAAAAAATTCTGTAATGAGAATATGTTTCAGTCTTGCAAATAATTTAAAAGTTAATTTAGAACTTTTCAAGCTGTCACAAGGCAAGAAGGGCTGTGAGAATGGTCTGGGCCCATGGCATTTCCTGAGGCAAATAAATGGTCGTGGGTTAATAATCCTCAGACCAGCCTTGAGCCTGGCTACCTATCTCAGCTTGTCAGCAGTCCCTAGAAGATGCCTTAAGCTCAGATACTACTGCTTGATCAGACATGTGCCACAAACTGTGATGGTTCAAGTGGTTGACTTTTACCCATCCTACAGCTTTACAAATTCACTGTTTCTCCCTCTCTCTTCAATACCTGATCATCATCTGCTCAGCAGTGATTTGAGAATCACTCTTCACTCAAACTGTCAGGGCCATTTCCACATTCATCCATACTTGGATGCAGAAGAGAAAGACATCAGAGGCTGCTTTCTTGTAGTTTCACTAACAGCTCCTACCTTAGCCAAATTAGGAGACAGTTTCATTAAACTATTGGAGAGAGAAAGCTCCTCCTATGGAGCATTCAGAACAAAAGACTATCTTTTGTTATCTGTGAGCATAGTTTTATTTCTCCTATTTTATCTCTGCATCAGTAGCAACTTGAAAATGAAATTGTATGTGAAAAAAATCTCTCTTTTTTTTTTTTAGAATTGCTGTGGTCAGTTCCTCAGTTAGTGCTTGAAATGATTCCCTCTCTGTCCCCAGGATATATTCTAATATGAAGTACAGATTCAGGAGGCAATTGAAAAAGTCAAAGAACAATATAAATTGAGATTTTGGAGATATATAAATGGAGATTTTCTTTATTCTTGCAAAGAAATGTTGAGATCCCTGGTCCGTAGTTTGTAGGAACTCTTCTTTAACCCTTTGGTATTGCAGGGGCTACTAAGTGTCAGAATAGCACATAATTTTTAATACGCTTTCCTTTTTTTCCTTAAGGGTATCTTAGATATTGGCATAGGAATTTCCAAGACTTCGGTTCAGACTAGTGATAGAACCTGAATTCACTGTACTGTGGGAACAGGGTATGATGGACTATGATATATAATGTCAAAAATTGTAGATGCCTCCAGCTTACAATATAGAAAAATACATTAAGAAATGTAAATACAGCACACAGAGTATGTATTTTAGTGCTGCTTAATAAGATGTTGCCAGTTATTAAGATGACAGGGCAGAATTTTCCTGTATCATTTAGTCTTACTGTCTCTTAATGTGAGTGCCATCGAGTCACTTAAGCCCAGGTGTTGATTTACCAGTGGAAAAGAAAGGATGTAATCTGGTGATGGTCAGCTGGCACCAGGGTAATTCCTTTCTTTCTGTTAATTGTGTATGTGTTTTTTGTTTGTTTGTTTGTTTGTTTGTTTGTTTGTTTCTTTTAAATCTAAGAA
Source organism: Pavo muticus (assembly GCA_016647715.1). Taxonomy (NCBI): domain Eukaryota; kingdom Metazoa; phylum Chordata; class Aves; order Galliformes; family Phasianidae; genus Pavo; species Pavo muticus. The sequence goes on from JACDJE010000458.1 coordinate 326,310, forward strand.
AGCTTGTAAGAATTTGCATTGTTCAAAGATGCGTTTATACCATGGTATGACTAATTGGCTCTTGGACAGCTATGCATGATTGCTCTTGAATTCTCCATTCTCGGTAACAGAAAAAAGGACTTCCAACTACAGACAGTAATCTAGAATGAAGAAATAAGACTTTTCCTTACCAGTGTCACAACACTGATAATCCATTTCACTATGTACTACAGCTAAAGCCTTACTAGAGCTGCATTTTTACTATTCACCTTCCTTGCATTTCAGCTGGCCTTTCTTTAATTTGTAAAATAAACATTCTCCAGATGTTTTATGCCTGTTAGTTGCTTTTTGGAATAAAAATAAAATAATTTTGATTTTGAAGTTGTGCTTTCCACATGAAGCCAAGACAGGTACCAGAGAAGTCAAACTGTTAAGACTCCATGTAAGAGTGAGTACTGGTCTCCTAGAGGTCTGGAATTGCAGTGTCTTTCTCAGCAGAACCACTCCCCTAATCATGGGTCAAGCACTATCTCTGGCATTGAGTAACTAAACAGTAATGATGAGTAAATTCCTGCCTAGAGGATATTTTTCAATTTGCTTTTACATAGCTAGGATTTTGTCCTCAGACTTCAATGGGATTTGAGAGTGTTTGTCTCTGCCTAGAGCTGGACTCTTCCTTGGTTTCTTGGCTGGGTCCTGGCACATAAAAACTGAATTTTAATTAAACCAAAAGTAGCTGAAACAACCTGCTTTCCTCTTGCTCTGTTCCCAGCTGCAAACATGAGGATATGCAAAAAGATATTTCTTACAATGTTATTCTATTTAATAGCATACACCGTTGTTATAGTAACTGAGGTGGAGAAACATATATTTAGCTTTATGTTGACAATGCTCCTTTAAACAACAAAGGGAAAAGTAGAAATAGCGTTTCACAAAAAGTTAAAATATAGCTCAACAAAGACAATCTTTCTTTTTAGCAGCTGTGTTGCTTCTACATGTATAATCTACACATCCATCATTTTTTCTCTTCACTCTGAATTTACTGTTTTGTGGGAACAGGATATGATGGTAGATGATATATAATGGCAATAATTATCACAATATTATTTAATAATACAAAGATATTCTCCAAACACAATTTTTTAGTGAAGTTTAGCAAAAATTCCTGTTATACCCCAAAGTATTTCTGAACTTTTTTGTTGGATTTCTCATTTCAGTTGTATTAAGAACAACTGTGGGAACATTGCTTTGTCAGTCTTGACAAAATGCAGCACATGTAATTGATGTCTTCTATTGTATTTTTTTCCTCCATGTATAGGCTTTATGTTTTCAGAAGAGCAGATGACCTGAACTTTATAACTGGCATATTGTGCATGCCTTAATCCTTCTTCCTGACATTGTAATGTTTTTCATTTGTGGTCCTATTTCTCCTGCTTCCCATCTAATCATGCTTTTTAACATTTTCACTATATGTTCATATTGAAATGAGTGATTTATGCCAAGATAGAGCTATGTAAGATCTGTTTAAAAAAATTTCTTCAATTTTGCAATTGCAGTTACTCATTGTCTTCTAAGATTAACTTAATACACAACTTCTATGTGCTTAGTGATCTGTCTTTGGCATCCTATAACTTCCAGCAAGATGCAAATACTCTGGGTAACATTATTCTGTAGGTCACTAGTTATAAATATATTGAGAAATATTTATATGTCCCAACATTCAACTGTTTTTGGAAAAAGAAACTAATTCTATGTTTCTTATCTGACTGCTCTCACATTATCTCACCTTTTCTCCAGCTTCCTTTCAATTGAAATTTTTTGTTCAGACCAACAAGACACTTCTATGCTATCATTTTAATATCGTTAATGGCACGAGACCATTATCTTCAATTTACATCAGAATATTTTACTTAAGATGTGAGTCATTCCTGAAAGCTTTAGGAATACTCAAGATTCAGTTTAAATAAAGCTGGTTACTCTTTGAAACAGAAGTTCTGTCTATGTTCCAGATGAAGACTGCGCAGCGGACCTTAAGGTCTGATTCACCAAAACAATTTAAATTACATTTAACTTTAAGTTCAGTGCTAGCTGCCTTTGTCCTCTTGTTCCTTCATTATATAATTCACTGAAGATGTAATTCAGGATTTGTATCATTTTCAGACTGTTCTCCTATAGCAGAAATTTGTCTTCCATAAATTAGCACAGTAAATATTTTTCTCTAAGTAGAGCTATACACCTGCTTGAGCTTTGAGTTTTTAGCTGTATGTATGTGATGTTCAAATCCATCCATTCATCCATCAGTAGCATTGGGAAGATCCTCATTAAATATACAGTAGGTGGTTTTGGGAAAAATAGATATTATAAAATAAAACTCATTGTACCTTCCATATCCAATTTTCACTGTGCAGTAGGCTATGATTAAAATCTTTGGGGATTTAGCTGACTTCGGAATTTAAGTTTCTTAGATTTCCTTCTCAAAGTAAAAATGTGTCATGAACATGGCAAAATATAACTACACTACCACTCTTTTTTTGCCATTTCAATTCTGTTTTTCCTTTCAAAGTAGACTTGGAAGGAGTGTATTTTTGCAGTGTTTACTTTTAGAACTGACTTTCTATCTCTTACTATGTTTAAATGAAGCCTGGGACTGTAAGTTTCAATGCAAGTACTTGAACTTTACATGGCAAGGGGACAGAAAAGCATGGGCATATCAAAACATTTGAAGAATTTGCCAGATAATGCTGCAGCGTGTCTTTCTTTTTTGTTACCTACATTTCTTCTGAGCCACTCTGCAAACTGGCTATTGACCATAGCTGTCAAACTGTATTAGTTTTCTGACAGAGGTTAGCCAGTACAAAAGAGGTCAAAACAGCGTAACTTCTGTCTGTATTTTTAAATGGAAAGCATGTGGGGATTCTGCAGTTCTCCACAAGATACTTTTATGGTTAAAATACTTTAAAGATTAGTAAAAACCATCAGTGTGTAAAAGCACTTGTTAAAGGTTTCCTGACACCTGTAGCTGAACAATTTTTATAAGCGTTGCTGGTGAAGGACTTTTTACACGGTCTGATAGCAATAGGACAAAGGAGAATGGCTTTAAACTAAAAGAGAAAAGAATTAGATTAGATATTAGGTGGAAATTCTTTCCTCAGAGGGCGGTGAGGCGCTGGCACAGCTGCACAGAGAAGCTATGGTGCCCCATCCCTGGAGATGCTCAAGGCCAGGTTGGATGGGGCCTTGGGCAGCCTGAGCTGGTGGGGGCAGCCCTGCTCACAGCAGGGGTTGGGGCTGGGGCTGAGTGGGCTTTAAGGACCCTTCCAACCCAAACCCTTCTGTGATTCTGTGATTGTCTTCTGCTGCCAACTACTGGGAAGAGACAACTTAGGAGTACCATTTTAGGAAGAGTGAGAGACTTGTGTGCAGTGAAGTCCAATGTCTGGGGAATATGAGGAAGCATCTGGCTGGTTTGCCTCTCCCATGATCCATTTAATATGATTCTTACTACTTCCACTTTACTATTAGCTACACTTCTGCCAACTATCAGCCCAGGTCATCTTTGCACAACGTAAAAGTTTTGGAAAGAATTACTCCTTATGCAGACCTTGGAAAGTGCAGGCTACAGGAGAGACCACTCTGAAATTCCTGTTACTTTGTGTGCCTCATGCCTCCTCTAAAAAGAAGGAAAGAGCAGAGATGTCTGTGCAGAAGTGGAATAAAATAGACAACCATCAGTGCAAGGCTGTTTCAGTTGCAGAAATACATCCATGCCCACTTCCTTTTCTGTTCTGGAAGAATGCAGCAAAATGCAAATTCACCCTTTGCAGACCACGAAATGTATTCCAACACTAAACAGTAACTCCTTAAACAGGAGAACTGGACACAATACTGCAGTTTAAAATGTCGGAATACTGCTAATCGACATTTTCCCTTTAGGAATTAGATCTGCAACAATGTTGTTCCCACTGCAGTCCTATATAACCATCCTGCTGCATCAAATATTCCATCGCCTGAGTACTCACCACCTAAGTGAATCTTGCAAAGATCACTTCTTGAAGTTTGTCTACAAAAACTCTGCTAGTCTGTGTCTGCGCAGGTCTATTTGTAATGACTACTTATTACTATTTCAATCAAATTATTTTTTCTTGTACTCTTGAACAGCTTTGTTAGCTGAAACTGAGGGAAGGGTGGCATTTATTTTATACTCCTCAGATGGTTTTGATACAAAAAACCAAAGCGCTACATTTTTTATTGTCTTCTTTACATCAGGACAAAGCAATTCACTTTGTATGAAAACATGAAAGCGTGAAGGGGTGATAATAATGCAGTAAATAAAATGTCCACTGTTTGGAGGCACATTCAAGTGTTTGCAGGGCAGGAGAGATTCCAGTGACCCAAATTTTCTAATAACTGACTCTAGCCCTTGGACAGGATTAAGTAGCGTAGGACACCTGGTCCAGGAACTGCTGTAAGTTGGGATAGGCAAAGGAAGGCCTAAGAGGATGTCTACAGGAGCAAGTAGGGCAGATCAAGAGGAAGGCATCTGCAGAGTGAAACTAGTTGGAAGTTGATTGGGTTGCCCTTATTCCAAACTGCAACTGCAAGAAAATATCAAATTAACTACAATGATTATAATTCTGAGTGGCCACCCATTTCCAACAAAACAAAACAAAACAAAACAAAACAAAACAAAACAAAACAAAACAAAACAAAACAAAACAGAACAAAAAAAAAATCAAAACAACAACGTACCTTTCAAAAAAGTACAGCTTGCTTGCAGCAATTTGTAGTAAATAAAATACATGCACTTGGTGTAAAATCTTCTATTTATGAAACCTTACTTATAAAAACAAATCCCCTGGTAAAGGATGCCCAGCATGGTATTAAATAGTCTTACTGCTTTCTGTGTATCAGGGCTGGTGAAATACAGATCTGTCTCTGACTGCCCACTGAGTGCAACATGATGCTTAAATGTGAAATGCTGCTAAAGCAACTGTGAGCCCATTGAAAATAAACCAGTTTATTTTAAGAACAAAAGGAAATTCTGTTCTATATCACAGCCAAACCATTACAGATGAGCAAGGCTGTCCATGGAAGAAAATAATGTGGAAGCAAAGAATAAATATATTATAGAGTATGCTGGCTGCAGACCAAGAAATACATTTCAGTATAATTGGTCTGTTGAAAGAATCGATCTGTGAGTACAATCTCTCTATGCCAAACCAAAGTAAATGTTATAAATCAGTGAGGCTATATCATTTGAATATCTGTAAGAAGAATAAAGTCATTCATAGCAAACATTTATGCATGATTTTTTTTTTTTTTAACTGAAGTGTTTGCCTTGCAAAAAAGGACTTGTGAGCCACCGAAGGGAGTCTGAGCATCTCATGCAAGTTAAGGAGCTGAGTGTCTCACCAGGGCAGATAGTAATGTCCTTGTTACTGAGCTCTGGCAGGCTGGGCTTCATCCCCTGCTTATACTGTATATTCCATGGGCAGACACTCACTTGTGGTCAGAGATCCTATGTAGAAGCATTTAAATACCAGTTGTGTGAGACTTAATTACAAGACTGTATAGGCTGTCTCTGTGTTTGTGGTTACCTCATGAATCACAGCAGTAACTGTAAACTGTGAAGCAAACAGGTCCATCTTTTCACAGAGGTCCAACAAAATGGAAAAAATATTCCTTTACTCTTACAGTAGCACTCATCAAGTCGTGAAATAAAAAGTTCAGAAATATGCAATACCCAATATAAACACGTATGCAAATAATGCAACTGCTTTTGCAGAGGATCGCCTTTTTAATATTAGAGGTAATAAGCACCCAGCTATGCAATAGAATCTGAGGGAATGGCATGAAGCTGCAACAGGGGAGTTTCAGCTTGAATATCAGGAAAAGGTTATTCACCAGAAGGTGGTCGGGCACTGGTCACAAGGGTAGTGATCACAGCCCTGAGCTTACTGGAGTTCAAGAAGCATCTGGACAATACTCATATGGTCTGATTTTTGATGGTCTTGAGTGGAGCCAGGAATTGTACTCGATGATCCACGTGGGTTCCTTCCAACTCAGGATATTCTACGATTATATGATAAGTGTAACACAGGGAGCTTTACTCCTTTCAGCTCTTGTTCAGTGCCCCTTGGTCTGATCCTCTGGCTCACAAGGTAATGAGAAAGATGTATACTGCCCTACCTTGGCCATTGCAACAAGCATGCTTTCCTGAACAGCAAAAACATCATAGCTGAAATGACATCCAAAGCACCTCTTTAAAGGAATCAAAGCTTTTATATCATCCTAAAGGTAATATAACAGCAATTGATACACATTCAGACTCCTGTTGTTAGTTATTTATTGTCATAAATTCTAGTAGTAGCAAAGCAGAACATATATGTTGGTTTCACTCTTTTTACTTTAAAATGAACCATAAAAAATAAAGTAAGAGTAGCTTTTATTACCTGCATATGGAAAAGCTGCTCTACAGGTAATAGTGTTTTGTATGAAGTACATTTTTCCATTCACCTCTAACACACACAATTAACTTGCCTTCTAGTCCTGGTAACCTGGCTCCTCCCAAGGACTGGTGATCCTACATGCTCCCTTTTTCTTCTCTGGCTGAGAAGGAGATTGCTGCCCAACACTCATCCTCAGCACTTTGATCCCTCTTCAGAAAGGCAGTTTGTCTCCTGCAGTTCATTCTAGATCGCTTTAAAGCCTATTATCTTTGCCTTGCATGGTGATACATGATAATTAATGGGCTTGGGTAGAGATGGTTAAGAGCTCTTTATAGCTATGGTACCTGGAATATATTGTATTATAAAGCTTTGTTATAAAGCTACAGTATGTATGTGGCTTTTATCTAATGTTCCTGAGTTTTGTGTTACATCATTACATTTTAAGCTCATTGCACTTAATGAAAGTGCTATATCCTATTTTATTAGCCAAAAGACAGCAAAGATGGCCAAAAACCTCAGTCATTAGACATTCAGGATGAACTGAAGGACACTCACGTACTTTGTGTATCTGAGATGATAAAATCTTGTAACAGGATCTAAAGTATGGATTTGTCTTGATGCATTCTCCTCCCACTCCAGTATTTTAATTTTTCTTAATCTTTTTGCTTGTCTTCTGTGTCTTACTTCTAATCCCTAGAAGTGAAACTATATCAGCTGATGTTTCATATATGGTTAAACTGGTACAGACAAACAAGCAAATACATAATAGTTTGGGCTCAAAGGTACTATACCAATCTTTTGAGTTTCAAATATGATTAATAGAATAACTCACTGTATCTTCACCGCAAGAGGATGAAATGGGGGAAGTTTGTAATCCTCATAATTTGTCTAATGTGTACCTCAGAAAGACCAAGGTTTCTGTCTTTGTTATCCTGCACTATTTGCCATCAGTTAAAATGCAGTGTTAACCAGGTAATATCTGAGAATTGTGTTACAGTGATAAAATTAGTTTAAATTTCTCTATCGACTTGTATTATTGAAATGCATTTTATGCTTTGAATGCAGCTAATTAAAAGAGTAACTACAATTTATTAAAACATGATGCTTTGCTGAACATTCTATATAAATTTATGAATGACCTCTGTCAAGGTGGAGAGTGCCTGTTAATAATTTTTCCTTTAAAACAAAGCAAACAAATAAAACATTTAAAGAACATTACAACTATCCTCAAGCTACCTGTTGTAAATTCAGACAGTTCAGATACACTTAAAACATATAGAATACATTAAATTAATAAATCAAAAGGTTGAAGAACCTAAATTTTCATTGTATTCTGGTATGGATGGATAATAGCCATATATTTAAAGATGCACGTGTACATGTAAAAATGTTTTTTTTTTTTTCTGTTTTGCTACATACTATGCTTTTCCTTGTTAAATGTTGCATGCTGTATTTTATCTCTGAGTGCAATTTCTTTTTTCTGAAAGGGCGGAAAAGGAAATGTAAAGTTATGGCACATCACATTTTTCCGTATTGCTACCTGTGGAATGCTTCTAACTTCTAAGGTTCATTATCTCTTAAAAAAGATTAATTTTACTAGGTTCTTTTTTTTTTTTTTTTTTTTGTCAAGTAGAATTATCTGGTTCTTTTTTTATTTTCTTAGTATGCACTGGGAGTTGTGAAAGGCAGTTTCTGGAGGAATTATGGAAATATAAAATAGGATGATCTTGTGCTGCCTATGGAAGGTAGGCAACTGAGGGGCTAATTAGGTGCTCATTACAGTAGGAATGTAAACTGAATCAGTGGATGTCTCAGCAAAATAATCTGAGAGGAATTGCATCTCACACAGCATACGTTATTAAGTACATAAATGAATCTATGTAATGCTATGCCATGCCTAGCAGAAGAATATTTTACCCTAATTGGCCTTGATTCTGCTCTCATGTAAGAAACTGACAAAGGTCTTACCAACTCCAATGTGTTATTGGCAGCATGAGGAAAAGTGTTAATTCATGGGACCATCATAGGTGAAAAGTTAGATAGTGTGCTAGGCTTGTCTCCACCTTTATGTTTTGTTCAGAAATGAACTACCCTCATGGGCTTCAACTACACTCCAAAAGGGCATTTATATTTGATTTCTTTGTGCTCTATGTGATAGTATTGTATAAAATAAGTCTGTTCTTGCATTTGAAATACACTTCCTGTCTCTCTTACCCTATGAGAAACCTCAGTGCATCCTCAATGAAGGCAGCCATCTGCTTTTTTATTGTAATATATTAGGATTGCTATATCTTTAAAGATTTTTCAATCTAATAAAATAAGAAACAATCAATTTTTCTAATGTAGAGGTCTAAAACTGAGAACTGTTTGCTAAGAAATATTTCCAAGCTAAGATGCCTTCTGGACTATGTAATAGACTCTACATGATTGGCCTAATTCTGCCCTCTTAACAGTTTTGTGTCTGTATTGATATTTTTGCAGTGCTCAGGCTATGAAAAATTGTGCATCCTTCTCTGTAGTTTAGAGAAAAATAAGTCATGACTGCTAATGATTTTATGCTATCTATTTATTAGAAATAAATGAGCATGGATGGTCGGCGATGCTTCATTTTGTAATGGTCTGCTAGTTTTTGTAAATAAGGTAATAATTTTTCTAGTACTTTCCATTTCCCTCACTTGAGACTTGTTGCTGTCAAAGCCAGGAAAGGCAAGTCAAGCTGATGAGCTAGGAAGTGCCATGAAAGGTACTGAAGCAACACAAGAGCCTGTCAAATCAAGTGGCTCCTCCTTTCAATCACAAGAGGTTCCAGGTCTGAAAAATAAGAGCAGCATGATTTCAGAGAGTTAATTGGAGACCTCCTTATTTCTGCTGACTGTTGGCCTAGAGGACCTGCCAGGCTGGAATGGATTTTAGGTAGATGCCCAGTCCATCCCTATGCTGTGATTGCTATCAGCTGTAACTGCATTATCCCTGGCAGATATTTATCTATCCTGCTCTTAAAATTCACTAGTGAGGGAGAAGCCTTCCAGGCTATTTATTTCAGTCTACAGCTTTTCGTATTACTAAGATGTGTCTCTGCTGTATAAGCCATATCTTTTTTTGCTATGACCTCAGTTCATTCATTTATCTATTTACCATGGACACAAACACAGTGTTCTTCCTTGCATTTGGCAGCAGCTTTTTGTGCACTTCATTTTTATGCCTTCTAAATCTTCTTATTTTTATATCAGCCATTTTGAGTCATTTTTGAAATACAATTCATCTGTTTTAGGTCTCGGGCCACATTAGCTGTTCTTTGCATTCAGCTCATTTGATTTATGGTTTTCTTCAGTGTGCTTTCCAAAACTGTTCCTTGTATTCCCACTGGACTCCTAAGAAGATGTAATTCATCTGATTATTGATTATATTCATCTTTCTAGTATTATGAGATTGGAAGGCCATGCTGCACTTTGTAATCCCAGGGTGATACTCAGCTTTGGTTTAGCATCTAAAATGAGAGTAAAACCTAAAAAAGGGTGTCTACAGTACCTGCTGTCAACAACCTTAAGGCTACCTTTCTTTAGCTTGCTTCCATGAGTGTCGGAAGAGATTGAACTTCTGTAAACTTTCTGTCAGATTTTAGAATGGATGTAAGGATTTGCAATATCAAAACCATTCTACTTTAAGTAGAGCGAGATTTTGGTTTCTTTTCAACAAACCACTTCTAGAAATAGTTAAGATTTCTTCAGGACAAATCTCAGTTTTTGGAGGGGTGATGGTAGAAACAAAATGATACCTGAACATGTGTGTTTCTCCTTAGCTATGTTTTACATTCATTGAAATAGATATAAGACTTTTAAGAGGGAATCTATAAATCAAATACTGTTTTTTTTTTTCCCCAGAAAATCCATTCATGTGACAATATCTTGTCCTCCTAAGTTATGATTTTCCTATTCTCAAAAAAAAAAAAAAAAAAAACCAACCAAAACCCAACAAAAACCACAGCATTTTTAATAGAAAATAGTTCAATTTTCCAATTAGTAAATAATTTCAGGGATCAAAGTTTGCATATTAAAGCAAATCCTAGAAAGCAAACTTTGAAAGCTTTATGTTTCCATGTAAATAAATTAAGAAGAATCCAAGTTGTGGTTGGGAAAATAAAAAACAAAAACATTCAAATAGATTTAAGGACCTAAGTTGTTAGAATCATTTTAGAGCACCTTGCAATCCTCGTCACAGATTCAAATCCTTTTCAGCAGTGACATAAGCTGAAAAGATAGTACTTGCCTGAAAATTAATGGTATTTGTCTTGAGGAACCAAACAACGAAGTTATTCAGATCATAGCAGGATGCGTGCTAATGGAGGATAACAGATAAATCTACATAGATAAATGACAAAGCAAAAGGAAATAATCACTTTGGTAGAATTGTTATAATTGGTACACTGTTCGAGGCTGGGGCAGGTCGGGAAAATAGTCAAAAAATAAAAGTAATTAAAATAAGGTCCTGTGGGAGCCTGCCTTTTTATGTATGGGAGAAGGAATAGGGATAATTCTACAATTATAATTTAAAGTAAAAAATGAAGTGGAAGACTAATTATTATAAAGTTTCATGTATTTAGATACAATTCATAGCAGATTATCTCTACATATAACCATTTTAATGATAAAATTTATACCTTTAAGCCTTGCTAGGCTTTGATTCTTCTTCTCACTACTGAAATACATTGTATTAAAGTCAATTAGAATCCACAGTAAGCCTCTGAGCACCACACCTTTGTACTTGGATCAAAGTGAGGAATGCCTTTGAGGTTAGGGGTGAATTCAAATCAAAAGCTCATAGAGAGGGAAGAAAAGAGTGTTCGCCAACACGGACAAGGCAGTTCTTTCCAAAAAGCTTTTTGCTATTGTTAGTAGCTATGGTAATATTCTACAGAAGTTGCTGCTTTGTAGAACTGTGTTTGTATATTGCTTTGAAATTAAATTTTCAGAATGTTGTAGCTAAAACCAGGCAAAACCCTTGTAGCCCAGTAAAAGGCCCAAGTAATCTTATTTGGACACAATATTAATTGTGTCATAATTGAAGTTCAGCTTCAATCAACTGGCTGGTTCTCCTGGAGTTTCAGGCGACCTCTTCTATTTGAAATGAAGCAAACAGGACACACAGTGAAGTAGCATTCCAGCCTGCAATGGGAATTCTTCCTCACAGTGCACCTCAGCCTCTCTTCTTTAATGCAATTTTTTATTTTTTTCCTCATTTTTAATAATGCCAATACTTGTTTCTTCCATTGAATTTCCTAGAGGTTTGTTTTCACATTTTCTGTTTTATGAAGTAAAGGAGACAGCATTTCCTTCTTTCATTCCAGCAAGCAGAATAAGAGAATTGAGAATTGAAAGCTATTGCCTTTTTCACCTGGCTTGGCAGAAATAAGAGCTAGCAATATTTTTCTATTGTGGCTGCTATCACTTCCCAGAGGCATATAACTCAATCTGGAGTTAAAATCTGCAAATCTGCAATCTGCCCAGAAAATACCCTCATTGTGTGTAACGCTGTAAGGTAACAAAGTATAATGTGGGAGATAATAAACAGATGATCGTATAAAGCAATAGTACATACAGAAGAAAGGGTGAATATTTCTACTAATTTGTACTATTTGTACTGATGTTGTACTGCTGCAAGACTGGTATCAGGAACTGGAGAGCTTCCTTTTTTTCTCTCTGTCAAGGATTATGTGGCTTTCTATAAAGTTTTAAACTTGAAAAAGATTATATTGACTATTTCTATGGGAAAAATTGTGATCTGAGACCTTGTGTGTGGGAGTGTAAGCAAGAGCATAACCCTGTAGAGGAGCTGCAATTTGGACTGGCGCAGCCCACCCGGCAGCTGTCCATCAGCTGGTTCTCTTGTCAATCCAATATCACTGGGTTGGAAGGAAACAGAAAAGACAGAGCTTTCCAGTGAAGGAAAAATCAAGTGTGTCTTGTTCATTTGCTAACCTCCATGGGGAGAAAAGAAAATGTTTTCCTTAAAAGGACAACAGCATCACTAAGAGATCATACCTTGAGTGGAATTACAACATTTATTCATTGTCGCTAATGTAATAAAATTAATGTCTAACTGTTGAAAAGGAAATGCTGAAGAACATGATAATACACTATTTTTATCTTCATTCTGCTGAGATGTCCCATGCAATTAGCTCTTATTTAATAAAACATGATAAACTTTAAAAATGGAAGGAATTTCTTTGAGAATAAGATATACATTGTGGATGACCTGTACAGAACTGCACTAACATATAGATAAAACTGTAAGTATCAAAAAGTGAGGGAAAAAATTCACAAGGCTTGAATAAAGATTCATACTTACATTGGTAAGTTTCATACTTCTGCTAACTTTCTCTCTTTAACAGATTTCTTTAAAACCTTTCAAATATGCCCAAACGGGAGCATTTCTGGAAACATATTCAACTCTGGCAAGAGCAGTTTGATAGGTGTCTTTGGTTTAGGGTGTAGAAAGAGAGTTTACTGACTTTCTCGCTCTTCCTGACTTGGATTTTAGCTTGTGGGTTTTCTGATGAACCTACATGTAATATAGTAAGTGCTTTATGGAACCTTTACTTAAAATTATATTGATTAGTCATTACTGCATAAGGCTATGATTTATGAAAGATGTTACCGGTCTGAAAAGTGTGCTTTGAATTAAGAGCTTGGTTTTTTAAGTGGAGTGACATCTTGAAAATAACATCTTGCAAAATGTAGTCCTGCACTAAATGACCATCATAGTTCCCTTCCAACTATCCTGCCCTGCCGTACCCTTACTTACCCTGTTCTAAAATTGACCCCAAAGAGCAAATCTTTAATTTTAGCTTCTCACCATCCCTTTCATTTTAATTGGAAATAAATAAAATTAATTTTATCCTAATTTGAGCCTGTTTTAATTTTGTAGCAACAGGCAAGTTATATCTGTCTTAAGGCTCTGATACAGAAATTACTGGAGTGACCCATTTTAAAGATGCATGTAAGAACAGTTGCGGAAGAAAGACAATCCAGTCCTTCCCGTTCACTTTCATGATTATGAAATAGATTTCCATTTTGCATAACGGACACAGTAAAATTAGGAGAGTCATGTAAATGACTTGCTTATTTATTTTAGCAGGTTATTTTCAATTAGAGTCATTCTCTTTTTTTTTGTGGGAGTATGCCTGGAACCATAGAAAATGTTCAAAATACCAGGGAGACAGAGACCTGTTCATACACTGATTTTGGGATAAGTGAGAACTGTTTTTATTTGTATTTTTTATTTCATAGAAGAGCAGTGATAACAGAGAGAAGCTTTTAATTCAGTACTTCCAACCAGCTACCATTCTATCTATGGAAAGGTTGTATTTTTTTTTTAATGGGGATCTTGTGGAATAATTGTATGAACCGATAAAGTCAGCGCTATTTCTTTTGCAAAAAACTTTGTTCAGAAGCTATTTTAAATAGTGTATTTGAATATGGGCAGAGGAGATTGCACATATGGTATTTGTGAATTACAACTTAAAGCAATTATAGTTTTAGAAGGAAAATATCATATGTACAGGCTGAGCTTTAGTTGTGGAAAATCAGAAACATAGTTGGCATTTGACTTTGATACTGCTAGTCTATTGATTAGGCTTGTAAAGAAAATTATATTACTGAAATTCTCGGCATTTTTTGAGTGTGAAAAAGAAAGTCATTGCTGCTGGTGTCAGTTATTTTGATGTACACTCTAGATGTGCCCGACCATGCTGCTCTTTGCAGTTTTTATTTCCGCATTCTCTCTCATAGCTCTGGCAATATTCTCCATTTACCATGTGTCACAGTCTCCGTCTCCAATAGCACTGTGGTAAACTTAATTGACTCCAAGCCCCATCATTATACTGAGAGAGGTTATATAATGTTTCACTTTAACATAAAAAATTCTTCACCCTAAGGAACAGCATTCTATATATGACATATGGAGACATATAAAGTGCTGTTGGTGTAAAGATTCAGAGATCGCTCATTCTGTACTTCACATGTTTTATGACATTGTCATATTCCCTCCTGTCACTTGATGTTCTCCCCATGGCTACAAGCTTTTAAAGCATCAATCCAGCCATTCAGGGATTCCCTTGTATTTTGAATTTAACATGCATCTAGTAAACACTTCATTCTTGAATTGAGGAGAATAAACTAAGACTAACACAAGGTGTTTATTTTTTCACATATGTAGTAACTTAACAGTTACATGTCTTTTAATTGTGGATATCTTACATCATTAAACTTTCAGTGGAACTGCGTGATCCAATCATTATTACACACATAAAAAGGGAAGTTTTAAAACTGCAAGATGACTCTATCACAGCCTGTATGTCCCACTTGAAGGTGCTGAAAAATTAACCCCTTCATTTGAGAGACACCAGTACATTACTCAAACAAGATGGATCAAATACATGATATTAAAGCTTCCCTCCTCTCTTAAAAGTCTGGTAGTAGATCTGAGCTGTAGGAGGAGTGTGAAATTACATAGCAAAGTACAGGAGTACATAATGAGTCTGCTTGGGGAGCAGGAAGTTACTTGGTGGTCTCTGCGTACTTTATTCTTACAGAACTGGAGAAGGCAGGAACAAAGTGAACCCCTTGACAAGGAAGCATAGTTGCATCTATTTCAAAAGCAAAGTAATTCCAATGTTGAAAAAAAAAGATATTTTCACCTCATTATATGTTTCATTGTGCTTATTTGCTCCCTGGGTGAGTGAAATCTGGAGGAGGGGATTATTTTGAAATTTAACACTGCTATACTATTTCATGAGTGCCCACCTGTTTGAAGATATATCTCAAATACCAGAATAGATTGATTGAAACACAAATGATGTGAATTTTCAGTAGCAGACAAGGAGTTTACTTCCAAAGTGCAAATTTGAAAAAAGAACCTCAGTCCTTGCTCAGTTGTGGGGTGTACTATTCCAGCCCTTGCAATGTCTTCAAAGCTTTATGAGTGGGTTGGTTTGGCTAAGCCTCATCTCCCCGTGCTAATACTGAGGAGCAGAGCATGTGACATAGAAATTATTACAGCAGATTGGAACTACTAGCAAATCCTTCTAAAACTATTATCCTCATTTTGGATTGCTAGCATCATCTTTAACCAATGCCTTTCTGCTAATTGGTGCTATGTCTTTTAAAAAAAATCCCAGAAATTCTTGCTGTACTCTGTGTGATCAGAAGGGTGTTGCACTGCATGAGTCATAATGGAGAGAAAAGATTTTTGCAAGAAAACTATGCTTGCAGATTTAGAGGAAGTAAAACAGAAATTATATTAAGTGATATTTTCCAGAACCAGAGTTGTAGAGACCTTAAGCTTTTGACAACATCAGTCATTATTTCCAGTAGAGATCTGAGGAACAGGAGAGTGCACTTGGGTGGGACTGTCTGCAGATTCAATAGGATTGGTTGCAAGTACTGTAAAATGAAACTTCAGAATGATATTGACAACTTAGAGAGACGGTCTCAGATAAGTGAAATGTAGTCTGACATTGACAAAAATGCAGTCTTAGCTAAATGTTTTGCAGAATCAAGATAGATTAGCTGGTGACAGTTCTGTGGAGGAAGATCTTGAGATTACAATGAATAACTCAGTATCAAACTTGTGAAAGAAGTAATGTAAAACTAAATTCATAAATATATGAAAGTCATGAGAAACAGGTATTTGCCCTCCCAGGCATAGGGGAGTCTGCAGGGCTGAGTGAGTTTTGGGAAAAGATGTTAAAGGGTAAAATGGCTAAAATGGTCATAAGAGGAGCAACAAATGACTGAGGATGTAAAAATCCTCAAACTTTCTGAACTTATGGTGGATTACAATGAAAGAACAGGGTAACATAAGGGAGAATGGATCGGGAGCACAAATACTACAATTGGGCAGGTGAGCACCAGGGATTGCTGCTCAACAGAGTTCAAAAGAAAAGGTGCAACACGAGACATGGGAGGAGATGCATGAAAATAATTGTTCAGAGATAAATGGGGATAAAGCAGAGGAGAAGAAATGGAAGAAACACATGGGATGGAACACCGCTAGCGATATAACTGTAGATGAACACTTGGAAGTAGGTGTTCAATGCAAAAGGAGGTAACTTTGATGGTCTGCAGCCCATCTGAGACAAGGACACTACTGGGGGACTGTGTCCCATGAGCAACTCCCATAAGTAGGCACATCCCTGAGTAACTGTAATCCACAAAGGACTCGTTCCAGAGCATAAACACCCCACAGAAGACTGTTACCTACTGATGACCCATGCTGGGGAAGGACAGTCCTCAGGGACTGCAGCCTCTGGAGGGCCCAGCAGGAGCAGAGAGGCAGAAGTAAATGTGGAGCCATGAAGGAAAATGAGTAAGAAGAAAGGAATGGCAGAAAGAAAACCTTACACGCTGGCTTCACTAAAGGGATTGAGTGTGTAACTGGATGTAACATGTGGCATCAACAGAAAATGAAAGTAGGAAGTGGGAAGAGGAGTTGTACTAAAGCTAAAGTCTGGGTAAAGAGTTGAGGAAAGTGTTTCTGTAAGAACAGGCTTATTTGTTTGAATTCTTGGTTTCTGAATATCTGAATCAGTAGTAAAGTTTGTATTAATCGATAACAAAAAATTAAATAAAATGGTATGAGTTGAAACTGCTTCATCCACAATGTGATGAGTATTGAACTTGGGTTAGATATTGTGACAGACTTTCTAATGGTCTAGATTCTATCGTGGCAGGTTTGAATGTTGCTGTGACACACATGTTAAGCAGGGGTCACCTAATCAAAGGACTGATTTTTTGAGCTCTTTACCCACGTTTAGAGAGCAGTGTCTTCCTCTGTTTCAGTGCTAAAACTCTACCTTACAACTCTGGATGGTAAAGTCTCATTCTCTTAACTTACAAGTCTTAGAAGCCTTTATCTTTCAGTCTCCTGCTCCCTTATACATTCCTTTAAATATTTGCTTCTTGGTTCCTTACTGTCTCTGGTCTTGATAATACATAGAAGTATTTCACTCAGTATCAGCAGACATGACTCATTTCTCACATATCCCCCCTGTTTTTCATCTCCCATTGCAGCTGCAACCAAGGAGTTTAGTATTAGCTCACAGTTATTGACAATTATATAGAAAACTCCAAAGTGAGGCTTAAGTAATGAGATACCAGGCTACTTGCTAGTATATTGCTTTGATTGCTAGCCTGAGAATTAGATTTGGGAGTCCAGTAAATGATTGGGTAAATCCTTTAGAATACTGTCTATTTCTAACAGAGGGTAATTAATGCCATCCAATTAGAATTCAGAATTCCACACAGTTGGGACCTAATGGAGCAAGTAATTATGCTGGAGGTGTGTACAAATTAATTTGCATTTACAAATGCCAAAGTCACATTAAAGACTTTGACTTTTCAAAGATCACATGAATATTGTCTTTTGAGATAACAAACCGACTACCTCAAAGATTTCCTGTGGGTATATTTCATACTAAACTTTCATTTTTTATTAAGGACTGCATGGCTGTAATTCTTCTTAGTGTCTCAGATTTCCCACTGGTAACACACAAAATATTTCTCATTCAGATCCTTTATTGCAGCTTAAAACTTTTCAATGCAAATAATATTTTTTTTAAAATGTAAATTGATAACTCTGCCAGATACAGCAGCAACCAGAATCCATTCTGAAAATCAGCAGAACTATGGCTGAAGGTTTCTATCCAGAATTCAAATAACATAAGTGGTTCTGCAAGGGGGTAGGAAACAACTTTGTACCTGTCTGTCTCTTCCCTGTTTAAGACTCATCACAATTTTTTTGGAACTAAATTTTTTTTTTTTTTTTTTTTTTTTTTTTTTGTGAAAAGTTATACTTTCTAATCACAGAGCACAGAATATGCTTAGCGTTTCAAACTCAAATAAGAACTATCTGGATTCCATGGTCAAACAATCATTCCCTCGTGCAAGAAACCTCAACCAGCAGGTAGTTTTAGACCAGTAGTGCCATGGTGTGGACACTCAGTTCTGACCAGAGATGTTTGTGCTACCACTTTCAGCCACTGTCTTGGGAGCAAAAGCTAAAAGTCTTGGGACAACTCAGAAGGGAAGATTTTCACAGCAGGCCCTAAGAAAAAAACAAGCTCTCTGCAATTAATTGTGTTTGTACCATTTGCTTTCTATGCTTATATTACAACAGAGTTTCTACAGTTTCATTTTAGGTAGTTTTGTTCACTGGGATTTCATCACAAGATGTGGTATAAAAACTAGGAGATCTTACTGTCTAGTGGTCTGTGACATTTCAATAAAGGCTAAATAATCTAGCATTATTGCTTACATTCTGCAATCAAATGATAAAAGTCTTCTTCATCTTAATGCGTATAACCAAAAACTTAAAAGGAGGCCTTTTGTCTGAAAACTATAATCCTATATTTTTCTGTTTCTTTATCTTTTGATCTCCATTTTAACTTTATTGAACACTACTTTCCTTCGCACCATTACAGGTTTTCTTCATTACATTAAGTATTTGAATCATTTAAGGTTTTACTAGATAGGAAGACTGGTTATTTTACTTATACCTTATCTGCTCTGGATTCATTGTTAATGGAAAAACACACTTAGCACATTTGCCATGCTTCTGTAGAACACCTGCTGATCTTCTGCTTTTTCTGGTATTCCCTCTGCTGGAATTGAGGTGTTACAATTCCTTCTCATGCTAGTATGCTAGGTTTTTCTAACCAGCTTTCAGTTGTGATCCCTCTCAAAATATTAGCTCTCCAATTCATGTACCTGTTGGCTGGAATAGGGTGTTACTATGGCAACAAGATTAGTACAGTAGCCATATTGTTCCATCTTTCTACAATCTGTATTCTTATCAGCTCCAGATCACTTTTTTTTTTTTTTTTTTTTTTTAAATACTTTCATTTCCAGGGAAAAGAGCTTGGGAATAGCTGATCCTCTCTGCTCTGATATTTTCACAGGATTCCTAACACAAAGTGCTGCTCTTTCTGTCAATAAATCACTCTGGGGCAGTATAATTTCTGAAAGCTTATTTGGTAGTGCTCAAAATAATTACTCCAATTTATGTTGGTTTAGATTCACAGACAGTGTCTGAAAATTCTGTGCTGTAGGCATAGGAGTTTAGACAATGTCATTCACTGATGTTAAGACAACTTCTTGGCTAAACCTTGATAGTAAATCTAACTTGCTCTGTCCTTTTATCCATGCCAAATCAAGAGGATGGAGTTCTGTTTTTTCTTTTTTTCTTTCCTTTGGTATATACTATGTACTTCTGAAACATTTTAGAACACTTGGAAAATGGATACTGATAGAGATAACACTGAAGACCTTTAAAGGAGAAATAACAGTTTATCTTAATAAATAGCTGAAAAACAATGAAGTTTGGATTAGTTTCAGCACTTTTAATCCAAACACTTAAAGAAGGGAGAAAAAAAATATCATAGACTCATCACATGCATATACATGTAGACAGATTATTACATACATAAGGAAATGTATATATACATGTAGACAATTCATGTACAATACATAAATATGCAAATAATCAGTCCTTTTTAAAAAGCATTTCCTATACCACTTTTCCACTAAGACTGGAAATGAAAACTAAATCCCAGTAAAACTATATTTTCCTTTTTCAGGTCTCTGGCTACAGCACCAGGAACTTTGAGAAAACATTCATTCAAGAAAAAATTACAGTAAAACAGTCAGAAAGAACAACATGGTCTCCCTCATACAAATCCCTTACAAAATGAGCAATTGGCTGCGGGGGATGGATGACATGTGGAGAAGTACTGCAATATGTTCTGCACAATGCAGTTTTAATATCTGCCTGTGTGCAGCTGATCTCAGCACAAATGCCCAGTGGCTGTGCTTATCTGCAGGCTCATCTAGCCGACAGGAGCGGAGCTTGAGTCTCCCTAGCTGCAATGTGCAGGGCAGGTGCACAACAGCAATGCAGCAACAGTAGGCCACTCATGGGCAGGCTAAGACGAAGATTAGGAAAGAATAATTTAAAAATCAGGCAAAGACCATTCTCAAAATCCATTTTTATCATCATTTGGATTTTCTGATTGCTTCTTAGAATCAATTCAAAAAAATCATTAATTTACAGTGCTGTATTTTTCAAACATAGCTTTCTCTTTGAAATATGTAGGTCTAATATTTAGATTCTCAGTGTGAAGAGTGGTATAAATAATCCTAGTTGTAGATAAGTCTGAAAACATCTCAAGGAAAATAGTTTTTTATTTTTCTTGTTTACATTTTTTTTTTTTTTTTTTTTTTTTTTTTTTTTTTTTTTTAGAAAAGATAACAAAGATGAGAGCTCCATAGCGGATCTGCAGTCTGATACACCTCTCTTTTTTTTCCACCTTTCTAAATTGGTAGTGGATCCATTAACAATAAAGTATTTATAGTGCTAAGTAGAAAGGCAAACAGTCTCTGTTACAGAACACTGATAAGATTTCAACAGCAGATCTTAAATCAGTGCTCTGGACTGAAGAAGAAACTATGTGCATATAATTAAATGAACCCTCTCAAAATTATCCTAATTTGAAGATTATAGTGAAAAGAAATTGCAATATGCTATCTAGCTATTAAAACATGTTAGCAAGCAGAGTAGAAAAAAATAACAGCTGGTAAACCAGCTATTATGGAAGTCAGAAGAGTTTCATCAGTTTTTCTTTCTGTCTAGGGGTTTAATAAATGCAGTTGCTTTTGTTGAAATAATGTTGGGTTTCAGAGCACAATCCTTTTAGACAGTATGAAGAGTAATGAAGAGGAATATATTGCATTTACAGTCAGAGTCTCAGGGTTATTAGTCAAAAGGATGGGATTAACAATAAACAGTGTCTGTCTCAAAGCATTTCAGTGTCTTGTATTTGATGTGTAACATAGGAGACTGACAGAAGCAGAGAAAGAAGAGTTGAAGCAGTTTGATGTGGATACTTGGGATATTTCTGTGAGAAATACGAAAAAGATAATTCTATGCAACTGATAAATATATATCCACAGTAAATGTATACTGATAAATATTCACCTAGTATACCCAAATAACTATCATGATCTGGTTAAGAAGGTAAATAGTCATTTTCTTATAAGACAGAAAATAAAAACATTTATATTCTCATTTTTTTTTCCCCAGTCTCTTCTTTGTTGCAAGTTTTTGAGAATTCCAATACTACCAACAAATATATTCCAAACCCCTTTCAGCAGTGTGAAGTTTAACACAAAGAAGAACAGAGCAACACCTAAACTGATGATTGTTTTAGCAACACTGAAATTTTGTATCTGTGAATCACCAAGAGGAATCTGAAACACTTTGCTAGAAGAATGGTGGTTTTGGGGAATATCTTTTTTTCCTAAAGTCTCATTTGCATCCATCTCTGCCTGAAATTTGAGAGGCTTGAGGGAGGCATACATGTAGAGAAATGAGTAGGTTATTTAATATAAATCTGAGTACAAATCAACTGAGACCCAGTATGCAAGTATGCTTAGTTTATTTCACCAGGTACAAAGCTAAACAGGAAAGACTTGTAGTACCATGGGTTTATAGGGTACTGCTGAAGAGTAAACTATAACTGCACTATGTAGCTTATTAGGTCATGGCGAACATGTCTATGACCTGAATATTATTTTCAAGCTGCCTACGGAATTTCATAGATTACTTTGAAGTAATCTCAATCCTTTATCTTCTCATTCCTGTATTTCTGCGCTCCTGTTCTCATGCAGTAAGAAAATACTAAAAGCCTTGCATTGATCTCCAGAGGTCCCCTTCAACACCTACAGTTCTGTGATTCTGTGATCTGATTTTTCCTCCCCCAGAATTTGTAAATACATGCTACAGGAAAGATTCTCTCCCTATGAACCCAAACTCTTCAGGAAAGTAGCTAAGTGCTTTAAAATTCAAAACTTTAAATTTAGTGTTTTCTTTGGAGTACTTTGTCATCTTAGGGCCTTAATACAAAGGAAGCCTAAGGAAGATTTCAACACAATTGGAAGGCCAGGAAGTCTCCTTAGGGCATCTTACAGAAGAGAGCAGCATTGTTCTATGTATTCTGTTCACAGGTATGTTAGGCATATAGGTGAAAGAAGTCAGATACAGATTAATCAGGGGAACCTTTGATGAACTTCTTTTCTCTCCTCTGTAGATTTGCACCAAGCTGTTCTTGAATAAACAAAGAAAAATAGCTGGAGGAAAAGGGAAGGAATGAAAGACTAACATTTAATGGAGTGGTTAGACTGTTTTGATTCTGCCAGTATCAGGCCTTTGGGAAAGAGAAAGCACCCCATAGAGCTTGGTATCTACTAAAGAGATGCACAAATAAGAGTTGCTATTTCCGAATGAGTATGTCAGACCCAATTGTGGGTTTTTTTTTTTTTTTTTTTTTGGAAAGTCTTCTGCTTTTGTTCTTATCTGCGACATTTTTTCAGTTACTATTAAAAAGTTTTAAATAGCATGGGAAAATATATATTTCTATTAAAGGCAACCAGTAAATGTATTACTTTTAGTCTTTTAATCCTAAAACCAGTTTTGTTATGAATTATGCAAGGATGAAAATATAAATATTGAAATGATGTCTGAAAACATAGCCAGGAACCTTCAGTGCATGTTTTCCTCTGTCATTGCTAGAGGTTCAACATGGAAAATAGATAAATACTTCATGGACCTAATGCCAACCTGAGGGCCAGTTCTATCAGTTCTGTCAGCTGTAAGAAGCTGAACAGGAAGCTCTGAGTACAAATCACCCTGAATTTAAAGCAATTCTCCATAGAATTAATTTGTGCTTTTTTTTTTCCCTATTACAAAACCATATTAAAAAATAAAATCAGTGAAAATATTGGACGGGGCTTTGAGCATCCCTGGGGGAGGTGGGGGGAAGGGTGCAGGTGTTGGAACTCTGTGATCTTTAAGGGTCTCTTCCTACCCAAACTGTTCTAAGATTCAACCATTCAGTGACTCTATGACTCTATAATTCTGTGATTCTGTGATTTTATGTTTGTATGCTAAAGCAAACAACCTGTTCTTTAAAGACAAAGTGCCCTTAATATCTAAATGATACACTTGTGGTCTCCTCTGTCACTGATAGATAGAATATGTTCCAAAGCTAATGTGCACTTTGTACCAATGCCAACATGTGAGTCCTATTATTGAAACCTTATACCTAGGAATATGAAGACTAAAGACCAGATTTGAGAGGAGAGGTATCCACATCAGAGCCAGAGAAGATTGTGCAAAGAGGAAGGAGCAGCAGAGAGGAGCTGTTACAGGCTGACCACATCTCCCTTTTCCTATTCTCCTAAGCCATTCAGCGCTGGAGGAGGTAGAGAAGTTGGGGTTGAAGTTCAGCCTCAGAAAAGGAAAAGGAGAGGTATTTTAGTGTTTGCCCTTGTGTCTTACTACTCAAACCTAATTAATTGGCAATAAATTAATTTTCTCCAACTCAAGTCAGTTTTGCCCATAACAATAATTGGTTAGTGATCTCCCTGTACTTGTCTTGACTTACAATGCTTTTCATCTAATTTTCTCTCCCTGTACTGTTGAGAAGAGTGGGAGTCTGGCTCTTAGCCAAGGTTAGCCTATCACATTTTACAATCACTGGACAGTAACACCAGCTAAAGTCAGCAAAAGCATTCAGCGTAGTTTTGGATCATGCCTGAGACGTTGCAATTAATCATCACTTCCGTGTGTTGATTCCATTGTTCTATTATTTCTTTATTTATTTATCTATTTTGCCTCATCAGACTGAACTGGTTGACGGAAAAGGCTTTCTATGTGCTTTTCAAGCTCTCACAACCCTGGCCTGAGGCATGTAGCAAATGAACGTTTCAAGTGGAGTCTTCAAGGTCTCTTAGAGAAGCTTGGGTTGTAGCCAGCATGGGCCCTCATGAGACTTCACTTCTTTGAAAATGGCTTGCTTTCACTTCCTTAGATAGTTGGACACTTTACTAATGTTAGGTAAAAAAGTTGAAATCTCTGGTCAAGACTGCTTTATAAGCTGTCCAACAAGAATATCTGGAATGACTATTTTTGTAGTCATTTGCTTCTTCATACCAGTTGTGTGGAGCTGCACTGTCACTCCAAATGCTTTATTTAGAGTTTATGAGCATTATTCATTTTTTAATGGAATACATCCAAGACTTGATGGAGTCTTCTTTTGATTTATAATAGAGATACTGCATGTAGAGTGCCGCTACAGCAGAATTCCTCTGCAAGTTTCCTTTTAATATCTAACTAGGACTAATTAGCATTACTGGATAATTCACCACATGACTGAATTGTTCATTGTCTTTTCTCATTGTAATACTCTTAGTACAAGTATTAGTGTTACAAATTAACTCTGTTGTAATTACACCATAATTAGTCTCACAGCAATACAACCAGGGAATTAGTGGTAACTGGTAGTAACAAAAACTGTTACTACTCTATAATTGCATCTGTAATTACCAAATAACTGTTGTAACTAAGTAATTTAAAGGGATGCCAAAAAGGAACCCTTCTTCCACCTCTATCTGAAATAGATATTTTGCAGACATGTACAATATATTAATTGCCTTTTTTTTTTTTTTAATTGGAGAGAAATAAAGCTCAAATTTTTGTCTCAGTGAAGATATACCTGGAATATATCCCCTCACACAAGACTACCCCCCACCTCCTTATGTATCTACCTGCTATTTGCATATAATAAATCATTTCTATTTTGAAGTGAAATTTTGGAATGCTATAATAACTTATGTATTCTTCAGAACTGCAACATTTGATATGTTTCTTTGTAGAATACCCCTGTTTTCAGACACTTGATCTGCTTAAACTTTGGCCTGATGTTTTCAGGTGGCATTTCCAACTCAGATTAGTTTATTTTCCATGTAGATGTCACACAAATGCTGTTGCTGTGAATGAAAATGCTGAAAGTAACGTATGCACAAGTTTGCCTCAGAACTGCAAGCCATATATATGATTCTAAGTGATACCACAGCCTAGCTAACTAGCCTTGGTAAAAGCTAACATGCAGTATCACATTACTGTGAGCATACTGTTTCTGGGACATTTGTTAAAATGCCCTCTATGTGACAATCACACTGGCCTCTGGAAATGTGCTATTTTACTAGGAGCTGATCAGAGGATTCCATTTAGTGATGTAAATGAGCCCAAAGCTCTTCTTCCTACAGTCTGACACATAGTGGAAGGTACGGAAGGATTAATTATGACTCCATGAGGCCCAATTGCTAGACAGAAACTCAGGGATTTTAGTTCCTGGCTTTGCTGATGGTCCTGAGTAGAGTTTTGATTTATCACCTTCCCTAAGGCATTTTGAAACCACTAATGGATGGTACTCATCCATAGCTTGATTTTTTTTTTCAGAAATTCCATGAGCTATACATGAAGGATGAACATAGCTCAGATCACTCCACACCACCTTCTATCTCTTTACCAGATGCTTCCCCAGAACCATGATAACGTGGAGTCTTGGAAAGCCGAGTTTGGTCTCAGAAGCAGGAGAAACTACATGGAGGCCAAAGAAGAATCAGGTCAGCCTCCCTCACAGATTAAGTCTCGCAATTCTTTGTTTCACTCTGGATGAGAGTGTGTTGCTATAAACCGATTGCAAGAGTAGCGTCTTGTTCTGCTTCCTCCGGTGCCTGGAATACTCTGATAGTCTGAGTGGTATTAAACAGTGTGCTGTCCTGAGAATTAATGCGTGGGAAAGTAAACTTCATGTGGCTTTCTAAACTAGCATTTAGGTTGAGACTGTGGATTAGGGGTCAATCTGGTACAGAAAACAATGTTTCTTTTACTGATTGGAAACTACTTTTCAGTCTCCAGATATATGTCTATTGAGTCTGATCAGTACGCATTTCAAAAAATATGATAAAAAGTACAGAACGATAATCTGATTTCTTAAAGATATTAAGTAAAGTTTCTGCAACACCAGCAGGGTTAGAGGAAAGAGAAAAGAGACTAAAAATGTATTTTGACTTCATTTAAGATATAGCTAACTAAATAGTTGACAAATCTTGCAAAGGCACAAATCACTTTGCTGTAAAAGACAGATACAAAATTTTAATACTATTTTTTCCAAATTTAAACCTTGCCTTTATTCAGCAGAGAAACTTGATTAACTTTTACATATACTAACTTTTCATTTTAGTTGCTGCCATTTCTATTTTAAATAATATATGCATTTTTTTAAACCAGAACACTAAGTGTTTGAACAAAGGCCAGGTTTTCATGGATAAAATGTCTACATTCTGCTAAGATGGAATGATGGTATGTAGAATGTTTTATTGATAGACTTATATTTACATACTTTTAGTTGCATTTTAGTATCTTGGGGGTGTCCTTTCTTTTATTTCTGCAAGTACAAATTTAGATTTTACACGTTAACGCTTTTTATTACATCTCTGCTGTAAAGTACCTGAAAACACTTCTATTTTTCAATTAAAAAATACAATAACTGGATATGAAGCTATAGTGCAGGATAGGACTTTAAACATCTCTTTTTGTAAAACCAAACAGTAATGTAAGGGTTTTAAAACAAAATTTGTCCTGTAACAGAGAGTAGAGGTGAGGTCTTCTGACTTTGTTCACAGTTCAGCATATCATTGAACAGAATGTAAAGTTAACAGTCTTCCACATAGTATGAATATGTTACTGAGCATGAAAACTATCCAAAGATATTACCACATAGTTCTGAACCACAAAATCCACTCCTTGTAAGGGTAACCTAGTGCATTATAGGGATGGGCTCTATGTACTCAGAATAAAGTACTATATAAAATATGAAAAACGATCATCATCTAAAGTTCTCTAAAAATACTGTGAGCTAATTAAATGTACAGCAGAGTTAGTTAAATATTTAATTTCTGAGCATTATTTGCCCAGAACACAGTGTGGTGTGTATCATTTCTTTTCTGACAAACTCCAGCTAAAACTGTATGTTAGCATTTCTGCAAGCAAACATAATTTCTGTGGCTAAAGTTGGCATATAAAATAACTGCACAGAGGAAATCCCAGTGGTGCAGGCTACATGCCAGTCAGCATTTATTAGTGAAATGCAGTGGCAGATGCATTTTTCTGAGGTAGTTTTTCTGAACCATGTTAGGCAAACACTGTGAAAAACATGTTTTTTGAATGATACAGCTCAGAACATTGAAACTAATTCTTCTCTTGCCACAGGATGGATAGTGAAATTGAAATGTACTGATAATACATGCTTGGAAGACACTAAATGGTATGGATAGAAATAGATGCGCCTGACATGGCTATAGTCTTGTAAGCAGGATTAATAATAAGAGTTTCTATACAAACTGGGGCGCTCATTGAAAAATGTCAGAAGGATGAGGCGTTATTTCACCCATTACAAGTTAACTCTAAGTCACCAGTGAGATGTGACACAACAGAAAAAACAAACAAAAACCAACACTGGAAAGAGGCAAGTGCAGAAAAGAATGACGAACGGAAAATCTGGAACAGGGAAAATTGTAATTCCGTTGTAAAAAGGTGCTGCTAGATTCATCTTGAATGCTGTGGGGGCAATTCTGTATATCTATGTTCAAGAAAAATTTTCTCAAACTACTAATAGAAATGATAGGGATGAGCATGATTTGGGAAAAATAGATCCTGTTCGGTATGAGGACACTAAATGAGTCTGGCAAAATTAAAACTGAAAGGAGATATGCTCTTAAAGGTACATGAAAGCAGGTAAAGATTGCTAAAGGAAAAGCTATCTAAGCCAAAGGTCAATGTCGCAAGGACGAATAGGTGAAAACTGGCCATGATTAAAACTCACATTTGGAGTTAGATGAAGGTTTATAACTCTCAGAGGAATTTTGTTTTGAAATAGCATTTCTGTCTTGGGAGAATGCTGGATTAGACTCAGCACCTTTGTACCTGATGCATTTATGGATGGAACTGCAGTAGTGTGACCTCTGTAAAGTCGTAGGACCAGACCAAGTAAGTGGCTTGGGAAATTGCCTTCAGTTCTAAATCCTGCCAAAACAAGCAGTGCTAGTTAATTCTTAGCTTCAACTCTCCTGTCTGTCCTGACACACACAACCAGATGCCAAACCATGGTGTGTTTGTTTGCTTGTTTTTGATGCTTTGATAAATGTGCTATCTGTCTAGTAGCTCAGCATCTCATAGAAATTTCTGGTGAGTATTTGATTGCGAGAGAGACTGCTGCAAAATCTACAATACTGAGAATGCCAAATGTATATTAATATAATTTTGATAGATTTCCCAAGATTAACCAGAAATGGTTTTGAGGTTTGGTGCTGTGACTCATATTAATGACAAATGGCAGTAATACAATTCTGCCAAGCAATTTTCAGGCCAGTCACGGTGCACAAAATCCTAGCAGAAGATTTGACAGCAGGTGATGAGTTTACATTACAAACTTCAGGTTGAAGCTTAATGTTTCAGGCATAGGTTGGAGATTAGTAATCAAAAACAAGCATAGCCTTGCACTGCTGAAAGCTTCCACATTTTGGAAAATCTCAAAGTAGATGAAGACATGGATAAGCAGGGAATTACTGACTGAGATCAAAAATAAAATGAAATTACACAGAAGGTAGAAGCAGGGATGCTTCTCTGTATTAGAATATACTCAAGAAAGTCAAAGCTCAGCTGGTGTTGAAATCAGTGTAGGATGTGAAGGGCAACAAGATGGACTACTTTAAGAACAAAGGATGATGAGAGTACCATCAGTGCTTTTTTTGCTTGCTGTCAAGGCCTGCCCTCTTGCCTCCCAATTCTCAGTACCTAGACAGAACCTATAGGAATGTAGCACTATACATTATGGAAGAGGAAAGATTTATGGAGTCATAAGACACTGTACTGGGTGTAGTTGACAAGGTTTTATTAGTGAACAGATGCAGGAGTGGTATCTGTGTGGAGAAGCTGAGGCTGTCCTTTGTCAGACACAGCGAATTGCAGATGGCTTCAAATGTCCTTCCCCCTTGCCAAAGCAGCCATCATGGGGGACACCTCAGGCAAAGCCA
Source organism: Pavo muticus (assembly GCA_016647715.1). Classification (NCBI taxonomy): domain Eukaryota; kingdom Metazoa; phylum Chordata; class Aves; order Galliformes; family Phasianidae; genus Pavo; species Pavo muticus. The sequence continues at coordinate 355,729 of JACDJE010000458.1, forward strand.
GTGTAAGAACGGGCAGAAAAACAGCCATCAGAGACAAGAGGGAACAAAAAAGAGTAAGAAACACCTTGGGAACAGCAAGATCAGAGGAAAAGGAGGAAGTGCTCTGTGGTGCATGAGCAGATTGTCACTGTGGCCTATGCCTCCATAGAGCCTCATGACCCATGAGAAGGAAGGAGGAGCAGAGAGAAATGGCTCTGTACTGACTGTAGCCCTTACCCTACTACCTCTAGGCCATTGCTTGTTGATGAAGGGGGAGGAAGGGACTTTGTAGTGAAGGAATTGAGTGTGCTTATAGGCAGACAATGGAGAGCTGAGAGACAGTGGGCACAGGATGGAGTGTGGCAGAGCCTGGCTTGTTTAGGGGACAAAATTGTCAGTGCGTCAGTCTGATTGGTGTAGCCACCTGCCTCTGCAGCTCTCATGCCATACATCAGATCAGGTGGTACTTTGCCATTGCATACACCGTGGCCACCATTTTGTTTTAACCACCATTTTATGGCAGGGAGCCACCACTTTTGACAATGTCATGAGTCATGTGTTTTCGTACTGCTCTTTGATTGTCTTTTGGTACACCACACCTCTTGTTTACCAGGATGTATGTCCAAAGAGTGAGCCTGTTCTATACATAAAGAGAACTGGTTTTGGCAATGTCAAAACAGTGTTTTTGTACTCTGCTCCATGATTTTCTGGTTGCCATGTTTTGGAACTATCATGCCCTTGTGAGCTCAGAGCACCCCCTGGTTAGTGGCCTGTTTCTTTGGACCAGGAAGTGCTCATATATAGAAATGTAAAAATTACACATACATTGCATATATGTACAAGTATATGTGCATCTATACTAGTACATATATCTGCACATATGTATATATAAACACACATATAGTACACACATGCATATATAATATAAACTACAGATGAAGAAGTCTAAAATATGTAGAAATCTAAATACATAAACAGACATTATATATATTTATTTATGGGTATGTACAGCATATATTTACGTATATATCCATAATAGCATGAGCATATAATGTATAAAACATTCTGCAGTACGGACAAATGAAATGGACAGTTAAAGTATAAATAAATAAAGACAAGCAAAGCCAGTTTTCCTGTATAAAACTGCCAAACAGGCCCTAAGATTTTTGAGGTTGGAAGGAAGGTGATAGTCTTGCACTGAACCCATTGGAGTATGATCCATGGCTATATAGCTGCCCATGTCCATGCTGCTGTTGCGATGGCCATGTCAGAGTGGGCAGCAGGTCTGCAGGAGCAGTGTTATATTGAGGTCTCTGCCTATGTCACACTGGGGTCTATGATGTAACTGGCACAGGTATAAAGGGCGGTGTGGAGGTTGGGAAGCAGCACATCTGGGCTGGTGAGAGCAGGGGAAGACAAGAGGTGGTAGTGGTTGGGAAGGGGGTGCCATTGCCCCATGGAGGTCTATGCTTGTGTGCACACAGCCAACCCTGCCACGCTCAAGGGCTTAGAGTCCCCACTGTTGCTGGCCCTGCCCCTCTCCAAGCCATGAAGGAGACATGGGAGCAGGCAGCCTGTGGGTAGGGAGCATGCAGCTTTCCTGAAGCTGCTGAGGGAGGACTGGGTTCCCACATCTCAGGGTCTCGATCTGCACTGGAAACTCAAATTGACCTGCTTCTCCCTCAGGGTTGACAGAGGAGAATCCAGAGGAGCAGACCCTTTGCTGCTGGGCAGGAGTTTACCAGTAGCACTTGCCATTTACCTGTAGGCATATTTCAGCCACAAAGCAGGAGCCCCCTGCATCAGCAAGGAAAGAGATAAATGACTGCGCAGCTCCCAAGGCTGGGTGAAGGAGATGCTGGGGTGTCTGCTGGGGCTTCTGTGTGCAGCCATGCAGAGGGGGAGGCAGGAGACCCTCAAATGCCTGGTGCAGATCTTGTCTGCTCCTCAGAAAGAGTCTTGGGGTGAGAGGAGGAATGGTGCTGCTCAGGGCTGGCTGGGAGCAAGAGGGCCCAAGGTGAGGGGGTGAAGACGAGCAGAAGAGAAGGGAGGAGTGAAAGCCAGTGAGGCTGGGGAAGGTGAAGAGGAGCAGAAGAGAAGGGAGGAGAGAAAGCCAGTGAGGCTGGGGAAGGGGTCAGTGTGGGCTTTTTAGGGCAGTGACCTGGGATTTCAGCAGAAGTAGGACATGTGGAACTGACAGTGAAGGCAGTGCCTCAATCCTAGAGAGCTCTACATAGCGTATCTGCATAGTATTAGGCTGCAGTATGCTAGGATATGCACAACCTTCCCTGGATACATTGTGCTTTCTACCTCTCATGCTTTGCGCTTTTGTGAAATGCGATGTACAGTGAGGCGATAGCAATGTTTCTGGAGTAAAGCAAGATCAACATCAGCCGGTGAGTGTCTATGTGTGCTACACTGAACAGTGTGGCTCTCCCATGCTCAGAGCTTTTCAGTACTGACTTTGTTCCAGGAAAAAAAGTGCACTTCTCTTGAAACACAACTAATCTTTTTGAATTCAGTGAGGTTCAACCTACTCCAACAAACTATGTAAGGTTACAAAAACAATGATGAAGAACACAGCATATTGCACATCCTTTGATATTTTCAATATGTTCAATAAGAGAAAAGAGAGATATCACTTTAACAATCTGACTTGTGAACAGTATGGTATTCTGAGGGGTAGAACTGGATGGCACATAAGAAAGATGTTCATTTATGGGTCTGCTAGTATGTTCTTACTTCTTTACCCATTCCACATATTCTTTTCTTAATGTTAGTGAGATCCTAATTCACAGCTTTATTGGTGCCAGAGTTTCATCCAGTTTGTTCTGAGCAGAAATATAGTACAAGCTTAATTAAAAAGTTACTGTTTTGAACAAGATTAAGAAAAGACTTTTAAAACTTCATCATTGGACAAGGGAAGAGACACTGGTGTCATCAGTCTGGACTTCGATAAGGCTTTTGACATGGTTCACCATGACATCCAAATTGGAAAGATATGGATTTGATGGGTGGACTGTTCAATGAATGAGAAACTAGATACAAGATCGTATCCAGTGAGTGGTGGTCAATGGCTCAATGTCTGGATGGATATCAGTGATGAGTAGTGTGCCTCAGGGTTGGTACTGGGACTGGTGCTCTTTAATACCTTCATCAATGACAGTGACAATGGTACTGGGATTGAGTACACACTCAGCAAATTTGCAGATGATACCAAGCTGTGTGGTGCAATTGACAGGATCAAGGGATGGGATGCCATCCAGGGGGACCTAGACCGGCTCAAGCAGTGGGCCCAGGAGAACCTCATAAGGCTCAACAAAGCCAAGTGCATCTGGGTCGTGGCAATCCCCACTATCAGTACAAGCTGGGGGATGTAATGATGGAGCACAGCCTTGCCAAAAATGACCTGGGACTACTGGCAGATGGCAAGCTGAACATGAGTCAGCAATTTGCCCTCACAGCCCAGAAAGCCAACTGTACCCTGGGCTGCACCAAAAGAAATATGGCCAGCAGGTTGAGGGAGGTGATCCTGCCTCTCTACTCTGCACTGATGAGACCTCACCTGGAGTACTACATCCAGATGTGGAGTCCTCAGTACAGGAGAGACACAGACCTGTTGGAGTGTGTCCAGAGGAGGGCCACAAAAATGATCTAAGGGATGGAACACCTCTCCTGTGAGGACAGCCTGAGAGAGCTAGGGCTGTTCAGCCTGGAGAAGAGAAGGCTCCAGGGAGACCTGAGGGTGGCCTTTCAGTATCTAAAGTATCTATGAGAAAGAAGAGGACAGACTCTTTAGCAGGATCTGTTGTGACAGGACAAGGAGAAGTGGTTTTGAACTGAGGAGGGGAGATTTACACTGGATATAAGAAAAATGATTTTTATTATAAGGGTGGTGAGGCACTGGAACAGGTTTCCCAGAGAGGTGGTGGATGCTCCATCCTTGGAGACACTCAAAGTCAGGCTGGATGGCACTCTGAGCAACCTGATCTAACTGTTGCTGTCCCTGTTCATTGCAAGGAAATTGGACTAGATGGCCTTTAAAGGTCCCTTCCGACTCAAACAATTCTATGATTCTATGAAAATACAACTAGTATTTTTGCATGAATTCTGTACTTTGGCCTTTCTGTGAAAATTATACATTCACATTCATTAGTTCCATTCATTTGTCACCTTGACAAATGTCAAATGTTTTTAGTGGAAAATAGGTCATTGCGGTGTTGAAAATTTTAATGGATGCATTAATGGAGATTTTTTCCTTTTTTGGCTACATTAAAAATGTTGTATTTTCCATCAGTGGGCAAAAGTGGTGTTCTGTTACTTTTCAGTGCCCTAATGGTTTTNTGAAAAGTTATACTTTCTAATCACAGAGCACAGAATATGCTTAGCGTTTCAAACTCAAATAAGAACTATCTGGATTCCATGGTCAAACAATCATTCCCTCGTGCAAGAAACCTCAACCAGCAGGTAGTTTTAGACCAGTAGTGCCATGGTGTGGACACTCAGTTCTGACCAGAGATGTTTGTGCTACCACTTTCAGCCACTGTCTTGGGAGCAAAAGCTAAAAGTCTTGGGACAACTCAGAAGGGAAGATTTTCACAGCAGGCCCTAAGAAAAAAACAAGCTCTCTGCAATTAATTGTGTTTGTACCATTTGCTTTCTATGCTTATATTACAACAGAGTTTCTACAGTTTCATTTTAGGTAGTTTTGTTCACTGGGATTTCATCACAAGATGTGGTATAAAAACTAGGAGATCTTACTGTCTAGTGGTCTGTGACATTTCAATAAAGGCTAAATAATCTAGCATTATTGCTTACATTCTGCAATCAAATGATAAAAGTCTTCTTCATCTTAATGCGTATAACCAAAAACTTAAAAGGAGGCCTTTTGTCTGAAAACTATAATCCTATATTTTTCTGTTTCTTTATCTTTAGATCTCCATTTTAACTTTATTGAACACTACTTTCCTTCGCACCATTACAGGTTTTCTTCATTACATTAAGTATTTGAATCATTTAAGGTTTTACTAGATAGGAAGACTGGTTATTTTACTTATACCTTATCTGCTCTGGATTCATTGTTAATGGAAAAACACACTTAGCACATTTGCCATGCTTCTGTAGAACACCTGCTGATCTTCTGCTTTTTCTGGTATTCCCTCTGCTGGAATTGAGGTGTTACAATTCCTTCTCATGCTAGTATGCTAGGTTTTTCTAACCAGCTTTCAGTTGTGATCCCTCTCAAAATATTAGCTCTCCAATTCATGTACCTGTTGGCTGGAATAGGGTGTTACTATGGCAACAAGATTAGTACAGTAGCCATATTGTTCCATCTTTCTACAATCTGTATTCTTATCAGCTCCAGATCACTTTTTNCAATTTATCTGATAAAAGCCCTTCTAGGTTTGCAATATTTTTTTTTCCTAACAGAAGATGTATGTCTTTTGAAAGGTGTTCAGTATAGACAGGGAGTGAGGGACCAGAGGAAAGAACTTGAAATGACGTTATGTATGCATGTGGAAAAAGAGAAAAATGAAGTGGGAAAGTCAAAGAAAAGCATAATGGATAACTTTCAATCACAGTAAAGAATGAGTGAAAATCAGTGACCTTTGGACATCAAGACAAATAAGTTTTGGTCAGTACTAGTTTAGGTTCTGGAAAAGCTGATATTAAATTCCTGATATTTGACATGGATCATTTCGGTTTCCTCACTATCAAACTGTGATATAGCAAAGCCTTGCGAGTGCATGTGTTTCTGGTTTTGATTTTTGTCACAAGCTTCTTCTTTTCCTGTCACTTATCTATAAAGAACCATACAATATGAAGGTACTCCCAGACTTGCAGCTTCCAAGCAACTCAGACCCTCAGGGCTTTCATTTGAGCTCTGATTCAAGTTACAGGACAGTCCTTTCTCTAAAGATTTTACAGATTATTTTAATTTAATTCAGGCTAGCAAGATTTGAAATACAAAAATTCTCCAAAAATGTAACTATTGTTGTCTCTCTCATTATAGAGAGCTGCGATGTGAACACAGAAATAGGAATGTTTGCATGATACAAATACAATAGAGAGAATACTAGAGTATACCTTCTACACTTACCACACAATAAGTTTTCCTGAGACCTGTTACTTCTGTAAAATTCCCTGATTTCAGCTAGACCGTGTAGTCTACAAGATGAGATCCTAATGGCAGAAGCTGAACTAGCACATCCCTAATTTAGTTGACATCATTTTATGGAAGTTTGTAAAAGCTCTTAGAGTGAAAGCTCTTAAGGTGTGTCAGTACGTGTGTATGTGTCTGTGGGTTGGTCTGTGTGTGTATGTTTAGTAGCCTTTAAAACCAAATACTCTCTTAAGGAGATAGATTCAAACCTAGAACTTACATGAGCATATATCCTATATGTAAGCAAAGAGCAAAAAAGTCAGTGAAACTGTTGCCCTCATGCAGAGGGATGCAATCTCTTTTCTTCCTACCAGCGACCCTCTTGAAGCACAGTTTCCTCTCAACCCAAAGATAAAATCTGCGAGACATCCTGTTCAGCACTCCTTAGTATATTGTCTTTATCCTGATGATGCTGAAATGTTATCAAAGTAAATACAAAAGTTGATTTCAAAATATCCTACTAGCAGAGAAATTGTGATTCCATGTGATAATATGTCAACTCACTTCCTAATTGCTGCACGTTAAGTAGCCTGCAAAATGCCTGCCTATGCAATATAGACATTGCTTTTACCATACTTGGCTTGTAGATAAAGCTGTGTAACTTTATTGTTGTCTCTAATCATTCTTTTTTCTTCCCTGCAAAAAATATAATAGTTCATCGTAATGTTAAATAACTTTCAAAGAGTATAGTTTTGTTAAAAACAATAATGGTTTAAAAATAAATGCTGCTATTTTAATATATTATCTAGAAGTATTAGAGCCTCAGGTTACAAATCTAAACTGTTTTTTGAACAAAACCCAGCTTCACTCTTCTATTTTCTTCCTTAAACTGAACTGGTTGAGCAAACTGGTTTGAAGGAATAGGATGGTGGGATGTGGAAAGAATGAGGAAGAGGATTTCCTTAGGAGAGCTAGATCAGAAAAGGGGCCATTTGCTCTGACCAGAGTCTGCAGAGCAGAACAGAATGGCAAGGCCACTCAAGTAAGATCTCTCAAGGAGGTCACTAATCCAACCTACTGTAAAAGCAGGCCAGCCCTAGGATCAGATCAGGCTGCTAAAGGCAGTCTCCAAAAGAGTTGAAAACCTCCAAAGATGGAGATTACACAGCTTTGCTGGGCAATTTATTCTTCTCAGGAAAAAGTTTTTCCTTATACCCAGATTGAACCTCTCTTTTAATTTTTTTAGGCCCATTGCCTTTTGTTCTACCATAAAGATACCATTTTCAGTGTCTATGACCTTTCTAGAGTCCTTCCCACAACTGCTACTTCTCCACATTAGGTAAGTCCTGGTTACTCAGGCTCTCCTTGCAGGGCAGGAGTATCAGCCTCTGATGGGGTTTGTGGCATCTGGAGGCCTCTAATGCCAAGGGAAGCTGCTGGCTCATATTCAGCTTGCTGTCAGTCCAGCTTCCCAAGGTCTTTTTTGCACAGCTGCTTCCCACTCAGTCAGTGCCTATCCTGTACTACTGCCTGGGCTTTTTTCTGCCCAGAGGCAGGGCTTCCCATTTATGCTTGTTTAATTTCATGAAGCTCTTGTTGGCCATCTCCTCCAAGGCACTCAGAATGGTAGCCTTCCCTCAAATTTATCAACTCTTCAGTTTAGCATCATCTACAAACTTACACTGTGTACCCCATTACCTCATCTAGATTATTGATAAAGTTTTTAAATAGGACAGGTTCCATGGTAGACCCCTGTAGTACTTCACTGTGATTAAGTGCTGCGACAAAAAGTGATGACTGATGAACTCTGACAGGTGAGTGAGAGGTGAAGGCTATGATTTGTCAGTAGCAGCAATTGCTTAGAATTTCTCTCTATCTGACTATTCTTTTCCATATTATTTTTTCTTAGTATGTTCATAGCATTTAGTAAGTCCTAATTCGTGAACTTTGCACCTCGGTTTATTAAGCTTATGCTAGCTCCTCTTGCATCCACAGCCATGGATTTTATCTTAGCACCTAGCACTGATGCAGAATATTGAGTCATCAACTCTTTACCTGCTCCTGACAAAACTCAGCCCTCCACAGCCAAAAAAAAAAGGCAGTGAAATATATGTAAACATATAAACATAAGTAAAGTATTTGTAAACAAATAAAGGACAGAAGTTCCTAAGTAACTGTTTCATTTCTGATTTGGATCACTTTTGCTGAATGTATTGATACTGGTAGTATGATAGCACATCTTAAAAGCATAACACAATTCACTGGCACAGACATAGTAAATAATCAAAATCAATGAGCTAATCTGCCAAGCCTGATTAAGCACCTGACAAGTCCCAGCTGACCAGGCAATTGTTAAGTGGGGAGGCATGGCCTTCTGCTCCCTGGAGTGAGCTGATTCTCAAGGTTACTGAACAGCTGTCAGTTCCCTGTTTTCCCTTTAGGATTGTATACCTCTCATGTTGGCTTCTTTCCTCTTGAATCCTTGAGCTACTACTTTTCTCCATCTCAGCAGTCTTACCTTTGCAATTTTAGCTTTCTTATCTTGCATGGCTGCACTTTACATATTTTCTTACAGCTTAGGCAATTTCATCAGAAGTTTGGGCCAAGATCTCACAGCTGGGCTGTGTCAGAGCTGGATCCTTGCTTGTAGGCAGCTGACCCTCTGAGCTGCTATAACACAGTGAACTTGCCCTTCCCTCCCGCTTTCTTTTTTATCATCAACTTTAAGATGAGATAAGCAAAGGTCAGTCTCAGTGCTGATGTTCACTGAGGATAATACCTTGATCTTCTGCTCTCAGGATAAGGAACAAACAGTCTGAAACATGCAGAAAGAGGTTTTCAAGGTGCATATCTGTTGTAACTCGCCTAGTCTTTTAAGGTCCAGTGTTGGAATAGTAGATGTGAAAGATTTAGTGCTGGGTCATGGCAAGTAGGAGAAATGATAATGCTTTAAGCCAGAGTTCAGACTCAGGTTTATTTGTAAATTTAATATGAATGAGTTGCTTGGCTCATTTCTTCCTAACACTATCATTTGGCTTAAACCGAAGTGGATTGTTTATACTGAAACTGAACAGAACCCCATATTTTACTGGCTTATTCTATAGCCAGGTATGTAAACTTGGACTGTAGGAAAACAGATCGGACCTACCAGAAAAGAGAAGACTCTGGAGGAGACAACTAGTGGTTAATAGTAAGAGAAAATACAGAAGAGAAGCTGGATTAGTCCAGCAGAGGAGATGAAGAACTTGAGAACCGAGAAGAAAATTAATTGCATGAAATAATCTATGTTGAGAAAGAGAAGAGTGAATGTAGAGGCATAAATGTGGTTGAAAAGGGAGTATTTAATAATCAGCAACTAGGTTTTTAGTATGAAGGAGTTAAATAGAAAAGATATAACTGTTGCTAATATACCACCCCTCCCAGTTCCTCAAATACTATTGACTACTAGCATGAACAACAGTCCAGACTCGTCATTACCAAAGTTGAATGATGCTCTATTTATGTAAGATGTCTAATCACCGAGTCTTTAGGAATGCCATTACTGAATGGCCATTTTCAATGTGTTACTCTATGGTCTGGCATAAAACTAAAGCAGGAAAAGAAAGAAGTAAAAATATTTTGGTCTGTTTAAATGATTTTTACTAAAATCTCATTTTCTTCTAGAGCTAGTATCTCTAGCTACCATTATGGTTTTTCAGTATACTTTTTATGCTAATAAGGACATGACACACTCCTCTGGAAACTGATAGATAATTAAAGGATGAAGTGTGTTGTAAATTGGCCAGTGCATGGAATGTAATATCTGTACTGTTACAAAAATAACACACATTTATTATGTCTTTAGTTGTGCGATCGTAAGTGCTATAATGCAGAACACTTAAAAACACCAGAATTTAATTTTATTGTTTGTTTGTTTTACTCCAAAAATGCAGGCTCCTACCTATAAATGAGTTAAATATTTTCTTAGTGGTAAGATCAGGTGGCAGCACTGCAGTGTCACTGTCCCGAGTCCCCTTTTCCCCATCAGAGGGAGTTACGTGTTGCTTTGGTAGAGTAAAGGTTTTTCTGACTTAGGGAGCTATTGTGGTTTATTGTATCCATTTAGGGAGAAAGGAGTCTGCTTTGGCAAGGGAATAGTGCCTTCTGCATATTCTGAATTAAAGGAAAAATTGGCTATTGCTAGAATAAATCCACTTTGTACTTTCTCAAATGTTTTTGGTGATCCAAATTAAGAAGATACCATATTAAAATACTCATTTTGCTTTGTTCACTGTACTTATGCTAATCATTGAATAAACATCTTTTAGTAGAATGGACCAATTTTTCACTGTGCTGTTCCGTTTTGCCTCCTGTTTTTCTGGCAAAAGTTTGGATCAGAATATATTAAACAGAAGGTCTAGTGTTCAAAGAACCTGTCTCTATAGTTTTGCCATTTCATTGCCTCGCCAGCACAATCCCATAAGGTCAGAGGTCAAAAGAGAGGAGCTGTTGGGAAGGGGNCCTTTCCTTTCCTTTCCTTTCCTTTCCTTTCCTTTCCTTTCCTTTCCTTTCCTTTCCTTTCCTTTCCTTTCCTTTCCTTTCCTTTCCTTTCCTTTCCTTTCCTTTCCTTTCCTTTCCTTTCCTTTCCTTTCCTTTCCTTTCCTTTCCTTTCCTTTCCTTTCCTTTCCTTTCCTTTCCTTTCCTTTCCTTTCCTTTCCTTTCCTTTCCTTTCCTTTCCTTTCCTTTCCTTTCCTTTCCTTTCCTTTCCTTTCCTTTCCTTTCCTTTCCTTTCCTTTCCTTTCCTTTCCTTTCCTTTCCTTTCCTTTCCTTTCCTTTCCTTTCCTTTCCTTTCCTTTCCTTTCCTTTCCTTTCCTTTCCTTTCCTTTCCTTTCCTTTCCTTTCCTTTCCTTTCCTTTCCTTTCCTTTCCTTTCCTTTCCTTTCCTTTCCTTTCCTTTCCTTTCCTTTCCTTTCCTTTCCTTTCCTTTCCTTTCCTTTCCTTTCCTTTCCTTTCCTTTCCTTTCCTTTCCTTTCCTTTCCTTTCCTTTCCTTTCCTTTCCTTTCCTTTCCTTTCCTTTCCTTTCCTTTCCTTTCCTTTCCTTTCCTTTCCTTTCCTTTCCTTTCCTTTCCTTTCCTTTCCTTTCCTTTCCTTTCCTTTCCTTTCCTTTCCTTTCCTTTCCTTTCCTTTCCTTTCCTTTCCTTTCCTTTCCTTTCCTTTCCTTTCCTTTCCTTTCCTTTCCTTTCCTTTCCTTTCCTTTCCTTTCCTTTCCTTTCCTTTCCTTTCCTTTCCTTTCCTTTCCTTTCCTTTCCTTTCCTTTCCTTTCCTTTCCTTTCCTTTCCTTTCCTTTCCTTTCCTTTCCTTTCCTTTCCTTTCCTTTCCTTTCCTTTCCTTTCCTTTCCTTTCCTTTCCTTTCCTTTCCTTTCCTTTCCTTTCCTTTCCTTTCCTTTCCTTTCCTTTCCTTTCCTTTCCTTTCCTTTCCTTTCCTTTCCTTTCCTTTCCTTTCCTTTCCTTTCCTTTCCTTTCCTTTCCTTTCCTTTCCTTTCCTTTCCTTTCCTTTCCTTTCCTTTCCTTTCCTTTCCTTTCCTTTCCTTTCCTTTCCTTTCCTTTCCTTTCCTTTCCTTTCCTTTCCTTTCCTTTCCTTTCCTTTCCTTTCCTTTCCTTTCCTTTCCTTTCCTTTCCTTTCCTTTCCTTTCCTTTCCTTTCCTTTCCTTTCCTTTCCTTTCCTTTCCTTTCCTTTCCTTTCCTTTCCTTTCCTTTCCTTTCCTTTCCTTTCCTTTCCTTTCCTTTCCTTTCCTTTCCTTTCCTTTCCTTTCCTTTCCTTTCCTTTCCTTTCCTTTCCTTTCCTTTCCTTTCCTTTCCTTTCCTTTCCTTTCCTTTCCTTTCCTTTCCTTTCCTTTCCTTTCCTTTCCTTTCCTTTCCTTTCCTTTCCTTTCCTTTCCTTTCCTTTCCTTTCCTTTCCTTTCCTTTCCTTTCCTTTCCTTTCCTTTCCTTTCCTTTCCTTTCCTTTCCTTTCCTTTCCTTTCCTTTCCTTTCCTTTCCTTTCCTTTCCTTTCCTTTCCTTTCCTTTCCTTTCCTTTCCTTTCCTTTCCTTTCCTTTCCTTTCCTTTCCTTTCCTTTCCTTTCCTTTCCTTTCCTTTCCTTTCCTTTCCTTTCCTTTCCTTTCCTTTCCTTTCCTTTCCTTTCCTTTCCTTTCCTTTCCTTTCCTTTCCTTTCCTTTCCTTTCCTTTCCTTTCCTTTCCTTTCCTTTCCTTTCCTTTCCTTTCCTTTCCTTTCCTTTCCTTTCCTTTCCTTTCCTTTCCTTTCCTTTCCTTTCCTTTCCTTTCCTTTCCTTTCCTTTCCTTTCCTTTCCTTTCCTTTCCTTTCCTTTCCTTTCCTTTCCTTTCCTTTCCTTTCCTTTCCTTTCCTTTCCTTTCCTTTCCTTTCCTTTCCTTTCCTTTCCTTTCCTTTCCTTTCCTTTCCTTTCCTTTCCTTTCCTTTCCTTTCCTTTCCTTTCCTTTCCTTTCCTTTCCTTTCCTTTCCTTTCCTTTCCTTTCCTTTCCTTTCCTTTCCTTTCCTTTCCTTTCCTTTCCTTTCCTTTCCTTTCCTTTCCTTTCCTTTCCTTTCCTTTCCTTTCCTTTCCTTTCCTTTCCTTTCCTTTCCTTTCCTTTCCTTTCCTTTCCTTTCCTTTCCTTTCCTTTCCTTTCCTTTCCTTTCCTTTCCTTTCCTTTCCTTTCCTTTCCTTTCCTTTCCTTTCCTTTCCTTTCCTTTCCTTTCCTTTCCTTTCCTTTCCTTTCCTTTCCTTTCCTTTCCTTTCCTTTCCTTTCCTTTCCTTTCCTTTCCTTTCCTTTCCTTTCCTTTCCTTTCCTTTCCTTTCCTTTCCTTTCCTTTCCTTTCCTTTCCTTTCCTTTCCTTTCCTTTCCTTTCCTTTCCTTTCCTTTCCTTTCCTTTCCTTTCCTTTCCTTTCCTTTCCTTTCCTTTCCTTTCCTTTCCTTTCCTTTCCTTTCCTTTCCTTTCCTTTCCTTTCCTTTCCTTTCCTTTCCTTTCCTTTCCTTTCCTTTCCTTTCCTTTCCTTTCCTTTCCTTTCCTTTCCTTTCCTTTCCTTTCCTTTCCTTTCCTTTCCTTTCCTTTCCTTTCCTTTCCTTTCCTTTCCTTTCCTTTCCTTTCCTTTCCTTTCCTTTCCTTTCCTTTCCTTTCCTTTCCTTTCCTTTCCTTTCCTTTCCTTTCCTTTCCTTTCCTTTCCTTTCCTTTCCTTTCCTTTCCTTTCCTTTCCTTTCCTTTCCTTTCCTTTCCTTTCCTTTCCTTTCCTTTCCTTTCCTTTCCTTTCCTTTCCTTTCCTTTCCTTTCCTTTCCTTTCCTTTCCTTTCCTTTCCTTTCCTTTCCTTTCCTTTCCTTTCCTTTCCTTTCCTTTCCTTTCCTTTCCTTTCCTTTCCTTTCCTTTCCTTTCCTTTCCTTTCCTTTCCTTTCCTTTCCTTTCCTTTCCTTTCCTTTCCTTTCCTTTCCTTTCCTTTCCTTTCCTTTCCTTTCCTTTCCTTTCCTTTCCTTTCCTTTCCTTTCCTTTCCTTTCCTTTCCTTTCCTTTCCTTTCCTTTCCTTTCCTTTCCTTTCCTTTCCTTTCCTTTCCTTTCCTTTCCTTTCCTTTCCTTTCCTTTCCTTTCCTTTCCTTTCCTTTCCTTTCCTTTCCTTTCCTTTCCTTTCCTTTCCTTTCCTTTCCTTTCCTTTCCTTTCCTTTCCTTTCCTTTCCTTTCCTTTCCTTTCCTTTCCTTTCCTTTCCTTTCCTTTCCTTTCCTTTCCTTTCCTTTCCTTTCCTTTCCTTTCCTTTCCTTTCCTTTCCTTTCCTTTCCTTTCCTTTCCTTTCCTTTCCTTTCCTTTCCTTTCCTTTCCTTTCCTTTCCTTTCCTTTCCTTTCCTTTCCTTTCCTTTCCTTTCCTTTCCTTTCCTTTCCTTTCCTTTCCTTTCCTTTCCTTTCCTTTCCTTTCCTTTCCTTTCCTTTCCTTTCCTTTCCTTTCCTTTCCTTTCCTTTCCTTTCCTTTCCTTTCCTTTCCTTTCCTTTCCTTTCCTTTCCTTTCCTTTCCTTTCCTTTCCTTTCCTTTCCTTTCCTTTCCTTTCCTTTCCTTTCCTTTCCTTTCCTTTCCTTTCCTTTCCTTTCCTTTCCTTTCCTTTCCTTTCCTTTCCTTTCCTTTCCTTTCCTTTCCTTTCCTTTCCTTTTTCTTTTTTTTCCCGCCATTCTTTCCGTGCAGGAATGTGGAAGATGTAGACCTCATAGAGATACTGGGAGACTTCCAGTGATATTTTAGAGTATAATATACAGGGGGGAAAAGCAGGAGCCATTTTGTGCAGGCTTCATTTGGAAAAGTGTGGGAATTGGGTGAACAAACCAAATCAGATGAGTTTGCTGTGCTGTGAGAGTGAAGGGCTGGAGGATCCTGTAATGGTACAGGAAGAGTAAGTCTGAAAAAAAATTTGAGGGCAGCAGAACAGTGGAGCTCAATTAAGCCTTTGGAGAAAAGCTAAAAATTGGCAATTTTTGAAGGAATACTAAGATCTAGATGTCAAAAGACTGAAGATAAAAGAAGGGCCTGGGTGGGTAGAGAGAAGGCTGGCTCCACTCATGCAGCAACAAGTTTGGATTTTGAAGCACTCAGCCAGCCTTCTGAATATAAGTGTTGTTTCTTAGTCCTGTGCACTGATAAGGTCTTATTCTAGAATACTAGAGGTAATACAGCCTCTGATTTAGAGAAGCATTATGAAATTTATACACTTATTATTCATTGAGCTGGTTTCCACAATTCTGTGAAAAACACAATGCCATTCCCTTCTTCTCCAGTGATGGATGTACATGTTTATTACTTACATCCATGGGACTCAGCAAACAATAGCAAATCTAGGAAACCAGCTTCTTGGCTTTTGGTTTCTTCTGTGAGCAAAAAGAGGAACAGAAGTAAAGACCATTTATCTAAACTACCGTTAATACTGAAAATATGCTCAGAACACTTTGAGTTTTTATTTTAAATGTGCTGTCCTATTTTCTGGAAAATGGGAAGAAAATCTATTGGAAGTACGAATTTAAAGGGTTAGTCAAACTCATCAATCTCTACGTCTGCAGCACTGTCTTGAAAGAAATTTGCTAAAGTTATTCTCAATGGTAGGGAAATATACTCTTCTGACTTGCTATTATCTCCGATTTTGAAAGAAGCAGCCTGATTTCCTGCAATTGTAATTTAAAGCCAGGTGGGAAATTCCTCCCACTGCTCCTTCTTCCTGTTTAAAACTTATTCCCAAATTGCAACATTTTTACATCATAAGAAAAGAATCTACTGGTGAAGACTTTTCTTTTACACTCTATGCGCCCTTTAAGAATATTTATGGGGCTATTCCCCCTTAGGTGTGCATTTAAATCCCATTAACTTTAATGTGGTTTTAGGTGCATACATGAAGGGATGAATATAGAGTAACCGTGTTTGGAGGAAAAAGGACCAGTCCCTTACTCAGTTGAGATTTCATTAGAATTTCAGATGCCAGTTTTCAAGAGGAGGGTGGTGCTCAGGGAACCTACGTTTCATAAAGTGCCGAGGGCAAAATAAGTACTTAATCTGTCTGGTGCTATTTCTTATTGTTGATGGCGATCAGAATTGAAGTTGTGCTCTTACTACCAGTGCACTGAATATGTCTTTTTTACTTTCTGGTAACTGCGGAAAAAACCTATTTCATTCTTGGCTTTTTTGTCTGCTAAAGTCATTATAAAATGTAAATGAATACATTGTAAGCCAAATCTGAATTACAAATACTCTGTCTAGAGTTTTTTTTTTTTGCGAATACTATGCAAATTTTGTTCATCTTTAACAGCTATGGGTATGGATAGGATTTTATAATAAGGTGTCTGCTAAAGTTTCCTGGTTTTATTAAACTAGAAAACTTCCAAATTTCAAACTTAGAAAAGTTATATATAGATGTATACACACACACATCCATGTACATATACCTATACAAACATAAATTTACTCTATATACTTGCTTGCTATTCTTTTATTCCGAAATCATCTGAGCATGATCACTAAATGTATACATTTGTGAGGATGAAGTTTTTCCAAGACACTAGATTATTAGAGAATTGTAGGGCACCCAAATCTAGGCTTACCAAGCGTCTAGCTAGACCTCCAATGAGTTTTCTTTAGTAGTTCCTTATTTAGTATACAATAGCTCGTTAGTTTGTGTGTATGTATACACAGACGTTCCTTTTGGAGAAGGCACTTTCAATCACTAGTTGACAAATTTTGTGTTCCCTAAATTGTGACTGTAACAACTATGAGAAGTCCTAGATGAGTCTGTCCTATTTTCCAACAGAATGGAGAGCAGCATGAATAGAGCTCTTCCTCTACTTTTTCCCACAGTAGCACTAAGTTCAGCTTAGTGAGCCAGTAAGAGGCTACTTTACTACCTAACCACTAATCACAATCTACTCAAAGGGTTTAAAACCAACAAATGTATGTGTTTTGTTAGTCCCAGTCTTTAATTTGTTCTCTGTTCAGCTTGGTCCTGAACAGGAAAAGAATCACACAAAACTCAGAATTGTAGCTCTAAATGCAGAACGGCGATTTAGTTTCAGCACTGTAGTATCTTGGAAAGTACAGCAGGAAACATATTTGTCAGTCATTATCTAGAACTCTTGTGCTCCCTTTGAAGATACACATTCTTAAGATGATTGTGCGACAAGTGCAATTAGCAACTGTGGAATTAAAAATAAACCTGGTTAATTCAGCACTGAGCAGCTACAGTAATTGTCTTGGTAATTTAGCCCATGAATCTGTGGTGATTGGAGGTGATTTTTTTTAATATTTTTAAAATCTACTTAGTATTTTGACTATATTCATTGATGCTTACGTGGCCTCCTAATTGCAGACTGCTTTGCTAGTAGAAACAATACTCTAAAATAGTTTATACTGCCTTGGTAGCTGCTTACAGAAACCTAGCTATTATTGTACCCATTGCAGTCCTGGCCAAGCTGGTTTAGCATCATCAGACAGTTCCCAGGAACATAAAATCTTGCTTCATCTACCCTCTTCTACTTGATCTGCACTAATCTTCTAACCACTTTGTATTATTCAGTAAATTCAGTTGTAGCCCCTGTAGACAGAAGAGTTCCTCCTAGGTTCCTTACCAATGAAGCTGCAGTCTGATTTCATGGTTACAACCTAATTAACTTGTATTGTGTGTAGGCTTTCTGTGTTTTTGACAAGGGCAACTGAGTTTTTCAGTTGTTGCATAATTTAAGTATCTTTTATGTTAACACAGGGCAAAACATAAACATTGGTTTTACAATTTCAACACAGTATAGGTCATATTATGTTATTATTTTTTCTTTCCTGTGGTTTTCATATGATTAGAGTAGTGACAGGAGAAAACAGAACACCAGTCGTTTTGCCTTCTGGCTTACTCAAATTTTTACAAATTTTAATTTTAGTGGGAAATCTAAAAAAAACCAGAAGCTTTTAAAACCTGTATTTTGAGAATTAATACTAGCTTTCACAGGGCTTTCTGAAAACTGAATAAAATCTGGCACTCTTTTGTCATGCAGAGGTACAGATAAAACATCAAAACAGGAACTGTTTAACCTATAGTAATTGGATAAATAGAAATTATTGTTTCCAAATTAAGTAATAAGGCCATGAGTTCTTCCAGTCTTTGAGTTACTGATCCTTTTTTGCTTAGAAGGCAGTATAAAAGATGACATTGGGATTTGATTGTGCCAGGGAAGGTTTAGGCTGGATATCAGGAAAAACTTCTTTACAGAAAGGGTGGTTAAGCACTGGAATAGGCTCCCCAGGGAGGTGGTTGAGTCACCATCGCTGAGTGTGTTTAAAAACCGTTTGGATGAGCTGCTCAGGGACATGATTTAGCGGAGGGTTGTTAGGGTAGTTTGGTTAGGTTGTGGTTGCACTTGATGATCTTTAAGGTCTTTTCCAACCTGAGTAATTCTATGATTCTATGTTATACTGTTTACCTTCAACACATTCTAATATCTTTTGCATATCAATTAAAATGCACCAGTTTGGAAGAAATAAACATGAAAATGCCATTCTGCCCTTAGTTTGGAATAAAAAGAAATGCAGTTGAGGAAAAAGATAAAGAGAAATTAGTTATATTAGAATACATTGAGAATAATACATTTTGCATATACATGAAGTTGTCTGGCATTGCTCCAAGTGAAGTAAAAGTAAATGAACAAGTAGGTAGAAGAACTTTCCAAAATAAAGGAGTAAGAGAAGAATAGTAAGATAATATGTACAAAATCTAAGCTATCATCCAGAAGGGACCATGAATTTACTTTAGAAATGGGAAACTGAAAAATATATTCTTTAAAATACAGAGTGAAATAAGTGGGCAAGTTAATGACATTTTTGAGTGAAAAATCTTGCTGGGACAGAGTTGCTGCCTTTGAAGATGAAACCCCTGATTCTGCATGTGCACTTAAAATATCATCAAATATATGCTTCTCAGTGGTTTTCTTGAGGTCATGGGTCCAGCGACTGTAAGCATATTGCAGTTAAAAATAGATTTAAAATTGTCAGGATAAGTGATTAGTGTATAAACAATTGATAATGAAATAGGAGTAGTTTTTCATATTTCCTTGCATCCGTTTTTGTTTACAGTACCTAACTAATGGAAATACTCATGTATGCACTGTTTTATTTTCCTTAAAAAGCAAAGACCTTTAGAAATAGTAGATGAATGTGAAGTGTATTTTCAGAGGTTTCTCCAGAACGCGAAGTAGTTAACTTCATTATTGTTAGGGAAAAAAAANTTTTTTTAACAGCTGAATAAACAAACAGATTTTGACCATTCTGGTCTGCTTGTTGGATGAAGGAACAATTTTTCCTCCCTGTAGCACAAAAGGATTTGTAATGATCTTTCTTTTCAACACAGCAGCTAAGGTAGCAGCTTTCTTTGACTCTGCAGATCATTATTGTTTGCATTGCAGCATTTATCTAACAATTATCTGGAAGGGTCTGTTCAGTAGACTTACTTGGGGTTATGATTTTTTTGAGCTGTAACAGAACATTTTGAGCTTTAATTATTGCATAACCCTTCTGAGTTTTATTATCTTTGAAATACTTGGAAATTAAGACGTAACATTCTATGACTTCTTTGTTAGTTTTCTGAGTTAATCAGAAAAATACCACAAGTAATTGGTCTGTAGGCAAGTCCTTTCAGTCAAAGTGATCAACATACTTTATTTCTAATTTTATTATCTTAGTTATGTCATGGCAAAAAATCACAGCTTCTACATGACAACAGACTCCTTTTCTGCCTCTTGGAAGCTTTTTAATTCTGATTTTCCGCTGTGGTTTTATCTCTTTCTCTCTCTCCCACTGGTATTCTAGGTTTTAATCAAATCCTTAATGTTACTTCAGTGCAATTTGTATTTAATAGATTTGGGCTTCAGTTAAGTACTTCTCAGTTATCAGGACTCAGTGATTTGGAGAAGTGCAATGGTAGAGCTTTTGATACAGAAGGCTTAGTGAAAGCTCCAGGGCTCAACAGCTATGAAATGGTGTTGCTCAGTGTGGGAAACGGCAGTTTGCTTTCCATTAGCAGACAAATACCACCCCAGTTTGAATAATTATACGTGCTTTGTCTTAAAGCAATTGTGTTTCATGTAAGATAACACTCAGAAAAGGTCAGATCATTACTCTGACTCAAGTGCTCATTTGAACTAGGTACTTCCAAAAGACATTAGAAAGAAATTTGTGTCTGGGGTGGAAAATAGGGACTGAGAAACAATCTGTTTCTTTTGCAGATCTGTGTCCTTCTCCATCTCAGAATTAATAGCTGTGGCCAGCTACTGCATCTTTGATAGACAAGTGGTTTGATCCAAACCTTGTAAAATGATGAGGATTTCTGCTGTCTCTTTCGGTAACATATTTTTGTGAGGCATGGAGTCTAAATTTTCTCTGAGAGTGTCGGATACTCTGTATTGCTGTCAATGTACCTTGAAGTACAGGTGTAGAAGCATGAGTAAGTTCTTGTGCATTTACCACCAACAGTAGCAAACACCTGGATATACAGTTCACCCTGTCTGCCTTTACAATAGCTTTTTATTGGGCTCCTGACCCAAAGTCTCAGTCAGATTCAGTGGTGTGGAAGTCTTGGGCCAGCAACAGATTAGCCCAAAGTTTGTAAGGAGCTTGCCAGCAGAAAATCTGAAAATAAAAGAAGTGAGAGGGAATATAAGAGCTAAATTGAGTGTAAAATAGAAAGTGCAGTGGAGACTCTGTCTTGATAATTAGCACACATTCAGTGCCTTGGTTGATAGTGCTGCCAAAAGACTTAGGTTGCCAGACAGATTTCATTATAACTCCTTATTTTCTGCTGCTTTACTTTGCCTATCCACATGTACATTTTTCCATATTGGGTATTCAATTAGGCTGAATATTTTGAGACAATTTCAGCAAAAATGGCTCAACCATTTCAGAGGAATGAAATCAGGGGAAAAACACATTGCTTGTCACTATTTTTACAGCCCTTTAATTGTGATGTCCTAGCAGACCTTTGGGCTAATGCAAAGATGCAACATTTGGCTTTAGGTTGGTCTTAGGACAAAGTTGTAATTTTTTTCTACTTTAAGAAAAAAACAACCAAACAACCAAAAAAACTTGTCCTAATCTAGGTAAAGTACAAAGCTTTGGAAACAAAGTTAGTTTATCCATGTTCTCTAGAGACAAGTCTACACATGGCACTGGAAATGCACTGAAATTCATATGTGAAGATCTTTCTCTGTACCAGCCATGCTGGGTCAGAAAAGTTCCCTGGAGAGTTGTTTTTTCTTATTCCACAGTTGCAGTGTGACTGAACATAGAAATAGAAAACGAGGAGTTTTCTTTTTTTCCTTTCCTTTCCTTTCCTTTCCTTTCCTTTCCTTTCCTTTCCTTTCCTTTCCTTTCCTTTCCTTTCCTTTCCTTTCCTTTCCTTTCCTTTCCTTTCCTTTCCTNTCTGACTTAGGGAGCTATTGTGGTTTATTGTATCCATTTAGGGAGAAAGGAGTCTGCTTTGGCAAGGGAATAGTGCCTTCTGCATATTCTGAATTAAAGGAAAAATTGGCTATTGCTAGAATAAATCCACTTTGTACTTTCTCAAATGTTTTTGGTGATCCAAATTAAGAAGATACCATATTAAAATACTCATTTTGCTTTGTTCACTGTACTTATGCTAATCATTGAATAAACATCTTTTAGTAGAATGGACCAATTTTTCACTGTGCTGTTCCGTTTTGCCTCCTGTTTTTCTGGCAAAAGTTTGGATCAGAATATATTAAACAGAAGGTCTAGTGTTCAAAGAACCTGTCTCTATAGTTTTGCCATTTCATTGCCTCGCCAGCACAATCCCATAAGGTCAGAGGTCAAAAGAGAGGAGCTGTTGGGAAGGAAGGGGTTTACTGACTAGCAGGGCTGTTCAAAGTGTATGTGCGTAAGGCACAAAAACCTTTTCCAGCAATTTCTAACTAGCTTTCCTCTCCACCACTGTAAAACAAATTTTGTTCCAGTGGATACATTGGAGTTTTCCTCTTGAAGACTTGCTAAACAGCAGTTCCAAAAACTCCTTAATCTTACTGTAAATTAATAGGAACCTCCTTCCAATATTCCTTCCCCTTTCTCTACCTTAGAAAGACCTTGATACATCAATTTCCTTCTTAAAGTTAATCAAAGAAAAAATATGAAGTTCATAATCTTTTTTTTTTCCCCTGAAAGATTCTAGGGGGAAGCCTAATCAGTTTTATGTAGAGTGGAGCTGAATTGTTGAACTATTTCACAGAGAGCTATTGTCTCAGTGTTTTTCATGCTTTTGAACTAAATAGCTATTGGAAAGCATAGTTTTGAACTACTATTTCTCCCTTGTCACAGGTGACATTATAATTCCGCTGTCTATATTTCTGTCCTTTGGTAATCTGCCTTTCCAAGACCTGGATGCCAAATGGAGTATACATATGCTAAAGTGGTCTGGGCCCTGGCTGCTTTTGGGAAGATTTGTAATTACACAGGTTATTGCACCCCAAGTCTACCAACCCTCATCACATACTCCTGCATACACTCTGTGTGACAGCATGCTTTTTCCTGCACATGCAGAACAGCTCCTAAGAGGACTCCACTTTAGCAGTGCAACACTAGAAATAGGTTCCTCCTTTTCCCTTGCAGAGATGACTGTACCAAATTACCCCTGAAGGCAAATGAGGACTGCAGTGAGAAGCTGCTTCACCCCTATGGTGAAAAGGAGAAATCTGCTATAGTATCTGCAAGGCTCTGGCTTAATGCCTTTTACAGAAAGGCTGGTTGCCCACCTAGTATACTTGCTCTGATGCTCTTGGCTGTACTCCAAGACCTGGGTTGATAGATATCCTGAATCTGCATAGTAGCCATCTGTTGAGAGCCTGGGAGGCTGTCACCAGTCACAGAGAGAGTGTGGTGCAGACCTAATATACACAGCAGATGCCATGTTGTCCTTCAGCAGCTGCTGTGCGCATTAAGTATAGTTTTTGTCAGCTTGGACACCCTTTTGCCAACACAAATCATACCTTTCCAAGCAATCTCCAGTGCTGACCACGGCCAAGGTCTGTGAGCACACATACAGGAGCAGTGACAAAATTATGTCTAACAAAGACCAGTATCTACATAGCACTGACTTTCCTATCTTTTCCTTGGCAGCCTTGTCTTCATGTGGCAATACATAAATAAAACAATACTTGGCTGACGTCATTTACAAAAACTGTTTCACATTTCTAAAAGAATGACTCCCAGGGATGGGATGCAGCCAGGAGAGAATTGTTCTTGGTCCACTGAAGGCACTCTTGAAAACGTGGAATTTCTGGAGTTCAGATTGTCTGAACATTTCTGAATAAACAAATATTTCTTTGCTGCGTTTAGCATGAATTTTCATATGAGAGACTACTGTCTTTATAGAAAGAGACCGCAGGCCTGGGAGGCCCTGCAGTTCTCTTTCTGGACACCTGCAGTGCCAGCCCTGAGGGTTCTAGAGGAGGTAGGGCCTAGCTCCTCTAGAGCCACTTCATGTAGTTCAGTTTATCTCAAGATGGTTTGGTGGGCATGGTGGTGATGGACTGACGTTGGACTAGATGCTCTTAGGGTCTTTTCCAACCTTGATGATTCTATGATTCTAAGATAGCTGTGCAGTGGACCAAGGGGAGCTGTTCTGGATAACATATAACACTATATAGAGCTCTCACAGCCTTTAAATAAACTTGTTTGTAGTATACTACAAGAGCAGAATCTGACAAGATCCAGTGGAGGAAAACTTGTGTGATTCTTTGGAAATATATATAGTAACTAACTTTCATCTGCCTGAGTACATTATAAGATTAAAAAAAAGAGGTGAGTATTTCTTTTCTACTGAAGTTTGGTTTTTATAGAAAATTATCTCCTATTTGATGGGAGATAGATAGATGTGAAAATATGAGTTAAATAGCTGAGTGCAAAGTAAAAAGAAAAAATACAAATATCTATGTATGTATAGTTGGGGATTTATGTATTTACCTATTTTTGTCACAGAGCCTGTAGAAAATATACTTAAATAGAGAAGAGGCAAAAACTTTACTTTCAAAAGTAAAAAGATGTGTACTTTCCCATTTCTCTCTTTTTTTTTTTCTTTTGGTCATTTTGTAGGGCTAGGGAAATTTGGGAGTAATATGAAAGGGAATTGTTGGACTATGATCGGAAAAGTGGTAGTGTTTTGAACTTGTGCAGGTTTTCTTTCCCCACAACAGAAGAAGAACCTTTGAAAAGTTAATACAAATCACTGTTTTTCTCATAGGGCTCCCATCCCATCCCATCCCATCCCATCCCATCCCATCCCATCCCATTTACTTGTAGTACAAGCTTTGCCGGTAATGCAGGTTTTGAGAAATCACCTGCACAATAAAGGAGATCTCTACTGTGTCCTGTTCAGCTGTTAAAAAACTTGGAGCTTATTTGCAGTCAGGGAAGGTTATGCCTTCCAGAGAACTTGCAACTGATGTGATTTTCATCCTCTAGATTTAGATCTTGACAATATCATAAGTCAGTGATAAATATGCCAGTCTTTTGGGGTACTTTCAGCAGAAGGCAATCTTTTCTGCTTTTTTAAAGCTTGGGAATGTTACGTCATGTGAAACTTATACATTCTCATGTTCTTATGTAAAGCTAAGGCCAGCTGCATCCCTCTTAAATGAAAATACTTAGTGTTGGATTTGGATTCTAATTTAATATACCTTTTAACTTTATTCCATATTTTTCCATTTCAGATGGTCTAGGGTTACTTTGCTTTCTTCTTCAGAATTGTCTTCTATATTGTGTGATGAATGTCTAAGGAGATTATGTTATTTATCTAGGGAAAAATTATTCTAAAGATGAAATCCTAGGCTTAATTAAGTAAGGTAAGAATACCAGGTGAAATAATTTAAAAAACTTACATGTGACCCACTGAAGGGTCAAATAAAGCCATTTCTCTAATGGCATTAAAGTGCTGAACAATAAACCTCTATTCCTTCCATTTCTTCAGGCATGTCACTTTCTCCATGTTAGTACTTCCAATTAAGTGAAAAGATGCCAATTGTGTGCTTGCAAGATCAGGCTTGGGTATCTTTATACACATTCTATTATCTTATTTATCCTCTGTTTTTCTTGGCAGTGAAGGAAATGAGGCATATTAAATTGCTATCTTCATGTCTGCTTTCTCCTTCCCTCAGTAACTTCTAAATCTATTGCCAATTTGAAAGGGGGTGGGAGAAGGCATTGAGGATAATTACTTTTCTACCTGCTTGATGAAAATGAGCATCTGAATAGATGAGAGACCCAGATTACTGTCCTTGTTGAGGGAAGAGCAATGAAATGGCGGAGCTGTGATGTATGCTTTGGCTATAGCAGTCTGGCTGCTCGTGCCCAGAGTTACATGCAATTGCAACATCTGTTTTCTTTTGGTAAGCTTCTTAGGGAAAATGACCATGTGCTGAGCTTACAGGTAGGGAGACAGAAAGCTTAATGGAGAAGGAGCATAAAGCTAGGAAATGCAAAGAGCACAAAGCTAGCAATTAATGGAACCATTTGCTTGATGCTTGTATGGAGCTGTTTCATAGCTAATGTGTTGACAACAGTAATTTATTATATTAAAAACATCAGAGTAAAAAGGCTTGAAAGTCAATGGTATTTGAGTATTAAAGACTTGTTGGTAAATCATAGCTTTAATACTCTTCTGAAATGATTAGCAATTTTAACGCTCTACATTATTTGAATGCTTATCTCTAGCTTTCAGAGGACAAGATACTGTACATCACTGTAACCTAACTGTATTTCATTTCCACTCACCAGTTACAAATATTTAATGTTTAGGGCTAGAATGTTACTAGCACATACAGAATTGTTTTTGTAAAAAATTATTTTTGATTTTCACTAGACTGACTTTCTGTAGTATTGCCCACTGCTGCATTCACAGCTTTTCCATTCGTGCCAGGCATTGCACAGAATGCAAATGATGTGTGTTCAGTGTGGCTGGCTTGCATCAATATCAATAATGTTGTCAGCACTTGCACAAGCAAAAAAAAAAAAATACAGGTACTTCTTGAGGATCTTCATATCTGTATTTTGTTGAGTTGAAGGAAAATGCCTTGTAGATAGATACTGGTCTATGCAGGCCTTAGTTCAGACCAGGTAGCTCTTAAGTTTAATCAGGAGATACTTTACCTGCTGTGGCTTTCTATCCATACTTCAACCTCCATCTATTCTCTTTGGCCCAGATAGGTATAACCTGTGTCTTTAAAAATGAGATGAATGAGACTGGAGAGCTCAGCAGTCCATGGTTATGAACTGGTGCTTTAACTGGTGCTTTTTCTGTTTTCTGGGCAAGAATGACTGCCCCTAAAGATAACATAAAAAACTTGATTCCATGTAGTTCAACATTATTATGGTGATTGCAATAAGCAACTTTTCAAATTTTGCTTGTCTGAGAACTATCTAGGATATATAGAGAATCATCATACATATATATAAAATAACTGTCTTATATCAGTAGGATATAATGAGATTAAAAATATGCAAAAAAGCTTTAAGAAAGAATTCTCAGAATGGAGAATGATGGAAATTATAGGATATCACCTATACTTGTGGTAAAATGTTACCTAACTGAAGGCAATTTTTCATAATACTCATTTTAGTGAGATTTGTGGTAGAAATGTTCAAAAGAAAAATAGAAATCTGAAAGTTTAACTTAGGAAAATCAACAAAAGTGTGAGTTTAGGTAGGAAGCAATAAAATTAGCAGTCAGATATAAGAACAGCTTATATTCTCCTATGTAGTTAACAAATGACAAGTAATTTCTAAGGAACTGTGATTTGTCTCCAAAAATGAGATAATGTGGATTTATGTATGGTGTGTAGCCTTTTTGGCTCAGGATATCTCCAGAAGATTTACAGAACTCCCCACTGTAGTTGTGGAGAGGGCTTTTTCAGCCAGGAACGTGGATTGGAAGAAGAAAAAGCATGCATATCTTTGATTTTTGTGACTAAAAGTATTGATTAATAGCATAATATGCTGCTAGCCACATTATATCCATCACTAGGGGAAGAAATAGAAGAATGGCAGTAATCCTTGATTAAATCTCAACTCAGAAGTAGTGATGCTCTGAGATTTTTGAGATGATAGTCTCTGCATCCACAAGTGTGATAGGCAGAAGATTTAAACATCTAACAAGACTGTAAAATGTGCAATCACAACAGAAAAGTGGTTCTTTGGGAAATTCTTGTGTGAGTAAAGGAGGATGAAAAAATCAACTTCTTTGGCTGATGTTCCCAGTTTTAAAATCTTCCATTAAAATGTTTGAAGCTAGAAATGAACAGGCAACTGCCTTATTAGAAACTGTATCAGCTTTAACAAGTATGCTTCAGAATAACATTATATCTTATATAATGCTGCATTTTTTTTTTTCTGGAAATTTCCCCACTTCGTCAATAAAATTGCAGTATTTCAGTATGCCATGGATACGGTGCTCCTGTTGAATTCATGGTATCTTGAAACAAATCTCTATTATTGCTATTGTGTTAATTGGAGACACATCAGTGTGTGTTAACTTTTACCTGTCTACTTTTATTAGTAAGCAATATTTTTCTTTGAAAACATGACATTCAATGTATTATCTGCATATTCATTGATGATTTTTTTTTTCCAGAGAGTATCAATATAAAATAAGCCAAGTTGATATGTTTTCCAAAATTTTCAATTTTTTTTTTTTTAATACTGCTTGTTTGAAGACTGTAGAAAAGCCTTCACTGGTCACTGCCAGAAATTATTTTATTATAATACTACTAGTTTTTTTCCTGAAACCACATAGTAGATAACCACCAAGACTTCAGATTTGTAAAGTGTTGTCAACATAACTGAGAGTGGAGTAGTGTGTTGTATGGACATATTACCTAGTAACATTTAAAGTTTTGTAGAGCACAAGCTTTTATTAAAAAGGAGGCGGGGGAGAGCTATAACTTGTCTGTAGACAAAAGCTTGCTTCAAAAAATGAACTGCCGTCAGCAAATCTGTGGACTGGATGAAACAGTAGCTTGAAGAGGTATGAAATGCTACCTTTAGCTAAGAGGATATTAATTCTGAAATGTAGTTTCTGCAAGTTTAGGTGTAAAAGATATTTTTCTTCATTATATGCCATTTTATTAGGAAAAACAAATGAGCATACTGGAATGAACCAGAGAAAAGATGAGGAGTGTACCACCTGCATTTCTTTCTAAAGTGACCTCTAGAAAGAATGTAATTCACTACTATGAAAATCTCTGTAAGAATACTGCATTTTCCTGTAGAAGTACTAAAAAGTACTTTTTTAGAATAAACGTTCACAAATATTCAGCGTTAAGTGCTGAACTGTGTTCAGTGATATTCACCATTATATTCACTTCCACAAATGAATATAAATTCATTCAGGTGAATTCAGTCCCTGAAGTAGCAGTGAGATGCAAAAATCTCTTAAGTCTCCTTGCAGTTTCATATGAGTACTGATGCAGAAATAATCTGCATGGATACTTTGATAATTCTTGATAGTCATTTAGGAAGAAGACACAATTGACTCATAAGTCAAAATGCTCAAATGAAGTGAAATGCATAAATGGATTCAGGGTGCTATCTCTGATGAGCAGCTTGCAACTTCCAGACCCAGTTCTGCAACCAGGGTGCTTGTGTGGGATAATAAAACTACAGACTCCCTCTGATTTCAATGAAGTATGTTGGCACTCTCTCTAATGGGTATGTTACCAACTCTTGCTAATGAGTTCCTGTGCTGAGATCTATGGGATGAAATAGTCATCTTTACTGAAGTTGTTTCAGGATTGACTCCTTTTAGGAGAAGGACATTTGTGCAGACTGGAGTTATGAATGCCCCAATTATGCAGTGGATGAAATGACCTCCTGAGCTCATCAATTTCCACTTTGGCCTTTAAAGACAATATGTTTTGAAGAATAAAAAATGTGGTACTGCTAGATGTTTCTGCAATAAATATTGAAAAGGTTTCCAGCTTAAACTAGTAATAGGCAAGAGAAACACCACTGGCTTAAATTTTCTCATAAATATTTCAAAAGGGTATGCTTCTCTTGCTGGTGGTAGTAGTTTCTTGAGGCACACGGTTCATTCTCTGCATGATAGGCTTAGTCAAGAGTAAGTCTTTCTTTCAGAAAGTATCCCTTCCAGAAAGTGTTCAGAATTAAATTATCACCATTGCTGCAGAGTTTAGAAAAAAAGTTGTATAATCCGATAAAGACAGACCTCAAAAGCAATTGCTGTGATTTTTTGCTGTCATTTTTTTTATCTTACTGTCAGGCTTAGAATCATAGAGCTGCTTGAGTTGGAAGAGACCCTTAAAGGTCATCTAGTCCAACTCCACTGCAATGAACAGGGACAGCTACAGTTAAATTAGGTTGCTCAGAACCCTGTCCAGCCTGATCTTGAATGTCTCCAGGGCTGGGTTGTCCATCACATCTCTGGACGATCTGTTCTGGTGCTTCATTACCTTTACTGTAAAAACCCTTTTTCTTATATCCACTCTAAATCTCCACTCTTTTGACTCATTTGAGTTTCCCTTTGTCCTATCACAACAGACCCTGCTAAAGAGTCTGTCCCCTTTTTTCTTACAGCCCCTCTCAGGTCTCCCTAGAGCCTTCTCTCCTCCAGGCTGAACAGCCCCAGCTCTCTCAGCCTGTCTTCATAGGAGAGGTGTTCCATCCCTTAGACCATTTTTGTGGCCTTCCTCTGGATGAGCTCTGGCAGGTCCATGTCTCTTCTATACTGAGGACTCTACAACTGGATGCAGTACTCTGGGTGAGGTCTCACCAGCTCAGAGTAGAGGGGCAGGATCATCTCATTTGATCTTGCCAGCCACAGTTCTTTTGATTTGGCTCAGGATATCACTGATATCCATCTGGACATTGAGCCTTGGCCACTACTCTCTGGGTATGATCTTGCAACCACCTCCTCATCCACTGAACAAGCCACACATCAAATCTTTCCAATTTGGAGAGAGGAATGGGGGACCATGTCAAAAGCCCTTCTGAAGTCCAGACTGTTGACATCAGTGGCTGTTCCCTTGACTTGGTCAGTATTTTTGGTCAGTGTTACAAAAACACTAACAGTTGCTCGAGGATACAAAAAGACTTTTGTTTAGTACTGAATGTTTGTAATACTAAGAAAATAATTGATATAGAAGTTCCCTCTATTTGCAGGAATCTTTATTCCGTATACTCTTGGATGTACAGTACCAAAGCATCTTTAATTATCTTAACCAAAATGAATATTCAAGACATTTCAGCTGAAGGTTAAGCACTACTGAGTGTTGTTGATCAGTATGGTCTGACATACAGCCTGGTTGCTGTTTGCAATAAAAAAGAGCAACAGTGTTTAACGGCAGAAAGGATCTTGGAGAAAAGTGTCTTAGCATATTGTCTTTTTTTCTAGTGAGATTATAATAGGAAAACCAAAGGTGTTATTGCTGCTTATTCTTAGAATCCAAATACATATCTGGCTTTCTGGCTTTTATGAAAAGTTATCTGCGTATTAAATTGAGATAAGCTACAATTTTAACAGCAAAGCCTATGTATTATTTAAATGAAAACTGCCACTGTATCACTAGTTTCTTTCAGTGCTTCACTTGAGTGGCAAATGTATTTATCTTTTACTGTCACTATAAAATGCCTTCCAACACAAAGCTGCAAACATCACAAGGGAACTATCTCCTTTCTTGTAACAATGCATTTATTATTTTTGCTTTAGCTGTCACAGTGTATTAGAATGAGGGTTTATTATAAGGGGCCTCATATTTAGAAAAATTATGTTCACTTATATATATTATGAGAATTATAACATTTGTTTATTGTTGCTAGTAAAAGCAAATGATCTGTTCAGCTGCATTTAATCAACTAAAATTAGTTCATTTGCCAATGCACACTGCTGAGATTTTACTTTCAACAGTTTACAGAGGGTTTTATGCTGTATTTTCTTGTTTCCAAAAGAATATAGGTGGACTCTCTCACAATAAATTCTGATGAAAAGCCCATCTCTGCCTTGCAGGTTTATAGTATTGATTAGAATTATATTTATGAAGATTCACATGATGTCTGTATGACATATATATATGTGGAACGTATATACATATATATCTATATATGTATGTTTGATGGGTTAAAGTTATATTAGGAAAGTTGCCTATGAAGCAGCTTCTTCTTTCAGCAATAACCTTTTTTTCCTCAAAAGTAGCAGAATTAAGGACATTCTGAGATTTACCTGATGTTTCAAAAAATACATTTTCTGACCATGAGCATGATGCACTATGAACATAAAGAATGTTACAATTGAAATAGGCTGGAGGGAATGACTATTACAGCAATATCTTACTCAGTTCATGTTGGTCTCAATTTTTCAGATATGGTCATGCTGAAAAAATGCCAAACTGATGAGTATTACCTGTAACACATCAGCATTCAAATCAGAAAGAGAGATATACTTGCTGCTGTGGGAACTGATGGTCTTCAAGTATGATGTTCAAAGATGTATACCAAATTATACTAGCTAGGAGGGCATATGTCACCATGCACCAAATATCAATTAAGGCTGCAAATTAATTAAGGCACTTATTTTAGTCTAAGAGAACAAAAAGAAGCCTGCTGTATTGTCAAGATTGTAAAAGATTTTTCTTAACATATTGTCAGTTTAATATGAGTATTACAAATAGTTGTGCATCCAGTATTGCAGAGTTTGTTTCCATGGGATCTTTCTTTGGCCCACTATTCTGAAAAGATAATTTTGCAGTTCTAAACTAGTGGTCACTTTCATTTCCCTCTATAAAAACTCATCTAGACAGAGGGAGAAGGAAAGGAGGGAGGAGGGTAGGAAAGATTTTTTTTGGGCCATCATTATTCTGTCACTTTCATCATGAAACTTCATTTCAGAAAATTTCCCCACCCATTTTGAGATCTTTTATAGCCTTCCCTTATAACTGAGCTTGTTAAGTGAAATTAAGTATAGGATGATCAGTTAGAAACTGAGTAGAACTGAGGAAAATGAAGAACAGTGGAGGACCCGTTCCCAAAGTAAGAATGTCTTGTGAATGAAAGGTAAAGAAAAAACTGAGTCTGATGGTCCCATTACAGTTAAGTGATCACAGGCAGGCCAGTTTGATTTCCAGTAAATTTACTGATGCTGATCATAAATTTCTATTACTACTACTAATAAATAAGTCAATTAGTTTCATCTGAATGCCGGAAAAGCATGTGCATTCAACACTGAACAGAAATGGATATTTATCTTGGAAGTAGAATTCAAAATGTTCTTAGGTATTTTGAGGATATGCATTTTATGAAGGCAAATATGCAAGACTTCTTCAAAACCACTCTTTTTAAGGAGACTTAAGCTGAAGAGTTGAGGAATAACATTTTCAGAAGCACTGATTTTTAGTTATTCTGGAGCATTTGTGAAGTCTTGCCTACATTCTTTAGCAGGGCAGGTGCTAATAAAATCCTATAAGAAATTGCTTCCTTTGCTTTGAATTTCCCGAAGAATCATGGATGTGTTTCATATATTTACCACAGTAACAACAACAACTGATTTTTATTTTCTTATTTGTGAGGGAGAAATTGCTAAAAATATCTTCAATTTCTTTGGAAACTCAGGCAAGGAAGTTCATCCTCAGTCTGGCATACATTTAGTGCTTCATATCTTGTGGGTTATTCAGAATTACTCCTAGAATAGTGAAAAATTATTTTCCTAACAGCTTTGGGAAATAATGATTTGATAAAATACTAGACTTCTGCAATTCGCCCATATTTTCATACATTTGCAATCATTCATATTAGAATGAGTCTCTGAAAACAATAAAGTCACAGTTTCTATTAAAAAATGTACTTCTAATGCATTTTCTGTCTTTTCATTGGTTCATAGCATTGATCTGATTTTTTCAAGCTCATCATCCAGATATTCTAATTAGCCTGACTATTGTTTAGACTACTGGATGACAAGTATTGTTTGAATCTGAATCTTCATATCTAGGTCAAAACTTGATGTTGCTTGGAATGTTGTTTAATCAGTCATCAGCTCAATTGCTCTGAAGGACTAAATGAGATCTCAGTTTTATGTCTGTTTCCACATACACTCACTTTAAATTGACATTACTGCAGTCCTCATAATGATCCTCTTGTTTCTGAATTGTGTTATTGGAAATGTCCTTTACAGGTAACACTCTCTAAGCCCACAGGTAGTCTAAAATGACAAATATTTTCTAAGGCAGTATTTGAAGAGACTGCAGCAAATATACTAGTGGAGTACTCAGTTGAGGATTTCTCTTGATTTGTTTCCAGGCATTGTGAATGTCTTTTTCTTCCACCAAGGCAAACAAAATTAGGCTGCCAAAGGGAGCAGAAATTCTTCATGTATTAAAAACTTGCTCATTTTCTAAAGCTTGATCCCATTTATTCCTGATATGCTTATTCACAACTCAATTTTATTAATTTTTATATATAATCCTTGAAACAAGAAATACCTAACAGAGGACTAAGCCATAAATTTATACAAATCAGTGGTGTCATACAGCTTTCCTGCTCGTGTCTCTATTTATGGTGCATTAAAGCTGAGTCACAAGAAAATCAAGGGTTTATGAAGCCTCTTTCATAAACCAGAAAATATAAAGTTTTATTGCTCTTTAGGCACAGATTATTAATGCTGTAATGACATTAAAGAGTATTAAATGCAAATTTGCAAAGCTCCAAAGAGCTTTATTAGGATAAGCAACATTTTTATTGAGTCACTGTTTTAATGAAAATCTGGCAAAGTAAATCTAAGCGAAGGCCACCACAGATGTTCTGCTATGCTTCATCAAGGAGTAAGCTGCTGAGTGCTTGGGGGGAGATGAGAAACTTCAGTGCACCCAGTCTTTATGGACATTTACACCAGTTGATTTATAGCTTGTGACGCATATAAACACAGGGGAGCATTCAATAGTGAAATAGGAAAAGATCAGAAACTGTATAATACTGTAATGAACATGCCAGTTAAAGCCACTGAAAGAGATTCTAGTCTGCCAAGTGCTTTAACGGAGTATGGTGAAATTCTAAGGTGAGGTAAGAAATGACAGTCTTGATTCTGCAGGTAACACACAAGTGACATTCTATCACTGTGAGGTTTTCTTCCCTCCGAAAGTCTCTACTTGTAAATTAATTCTGCTTATACTAATCATATTATGATAGCAATATGATTATATTGTTCAATAAATTTGCAGGCTTGTACAAGTGAACTTGTACCTACTTTTATGACTTTTGCTTAGATGATAGTCTAGAACTATCTCACACTTGACACACTATGCCATCTTTGAAGTATAATACCCTATTTTGGATGTGTGACAGAAGCTATTTAGTATCACTTCAGAAGGCTAGATATAATGTGAAATCTTTTCTGTGTAATTATTAAAGTATATAATGTGCAGAAAATCTTGAATTGATTTATAAGGACAGAGGTTGTATATTTCAGGAAACTTTCCTAACCCTGTCATACAGCGCTAGTACTTTTATATGGTCCAGATTTCCATAGAAAATTTCTGGAATTACTCAATCCTGTTTTATAATAAGGGGTAAGGAGTGAGACAGAGGATCACAGGAGGCATTTCTAATGCTGTTGTGACCATGTGTGCTACTATAGCCCACACTATGGCAGCTTTCATATTTGTAAACCCTTGGTCTTATGTTTTCTTAACATGTCTAGGAAATAAGCTTCTTTCTAAAATCTGAGAGCTGAGCCAAAGTACTTGGTCCATCACCTTTTTGTACTTAGGCAAAGAGTGCTTGTCTATCTTAATGATGTTGAAAAACTCAGGTGAAGTTATTTGAGATCAAATTTGGCAGCTGACTCCAGAATCCCAAAGTCCACTAACTAAATACTTTTGTAGCATAAGAAGAGCTCACTTGTGGCTGTCCAAATCCAGAAAAAAAAAACAACAAAACAATCTATAGATCACTTCTGAGAAAATAGAGTGTCATCAGATCTCTTACATCTTTTTATTTAGAGGATCAGCTCAGTCCTTGAATGGATGTTTCTAATCAGACAATTGATCAGAGATCCTGTTTAATGTCATTCTTTTTTTGAGAAGTGACTTGAAGCTAACTAATCCATGTTATGGACTAGGATGTAAAAGGAAGTATCAGGCCATTTCTTCAGTCTACTACCTTACTGCGATCAAAACAGTTCTAGAGGAACACTATAATAGAAGCCATTTAGATTTGTGCTTCAAAGTAACCAAACTGGCTTTTAAATGCTAACCAGTTATCTTTAGAATAAAGTAAACCATCTAACCAGTCAAATAAAGATTCCATAGTAAGAGTCAGGTATAATTTGAATGATGATAACATAATGGTTAGAATTATCTAATAGATCTACAATTTCTAAATGCAATATTTAACTAATATCAGGAAATATCTGTCGCATTTCAACCATTCCTGTTAATTTTAGCAGTGGAATAATCATGCTGTTCCCATTATCTATATTTAAACTGCATTGTATCAAAGGTTCTTCTATTTAGGGCAAAATTATGCCGTTGACCTTTAAAAAGTTATCTTATTCCTTAGAGTCCAGCAAAACATGATGGGTTATGCACTGCTCTCTCAGACTCAGGATGTTACGCTCTCACTTTGCAAAACATTTTTCCCATATGAATTTTTAATATAGTACTTAAATTTTTGCCCTGTTGTTATGTCTTAGAAAGTAGAAAAGGTGTAGCCTTATTTCCAGTCTTTAAAAGTTTGAATTTTAACACAGTATTTACTCTGAGTTAGAAAACATCCAAACTGGATCTGTTTTCAGACCCTCACTGTGAGAAAGACATGGAGGCCCTGCAGCGTGTCCAGAGAAGGGCAACAGAGCTATGAAGGGTCAGGAGCACAGGTCTTATGGGGAGTGGCTGAGGGAACTGGGATTGTTCAGTCTGGAGAAGAAGAGGCTCAGGGGAGACATTACTGCTCTTTACAATGACCTGAATGGAGGTTGTGGCGAGGTGGGGTTGGCCTCTTCTCCAAGGTTGCAGTGATAGGACGAGAACTTAAGTTGTGCCAGGAGAGGTACGGGTTGGATATTAGGAACAATTTCTTCTCAGCAAGAGTGGTGGGGCAGTGGCACAGGCTGCCAAGGGAGGTGATGGGGTCACCATCCCTGGAGGTGTTCAAGAAGCGTATGGATGTGGCACTGAGAGACGTGGTCAGTGGATGTGGTGGAAGTGGGCTGATGGTTATACACGATGATCTTAGAGGTCTTATCCAACCTTAACTGTTTTATATTTTTATGAATGCAAGTGGTCTCAAATTCATATCTTACATATTGTCACAAGAACAGCCTCTGCAGAACACAAAACTGCAAGTTCCTGATTGAAATCAGGGCTCTCTTGACTTGCTCCTGGGTCTTGAAAAAGCATGAACTGCTTTATGATGGGCTTTATACACACTAATAACTGTTTTATATATCTTGATAATTTATGTAAATGAAAAATGGGCTTGGGAACCAGATGCCTATCAAAGCACAGAGATGCCTTTACGAGAATCTGGGACCCAAATATTTATGAAATGATCAGAATCTTGTCAAAAAGAGATGTGACAAATCAGCAGAGGAGAGGAAAAATAATCCATGCCACAAAAGAACTGATAACACTTATCTTTACACCAGTTGAGTTATGGCTGAGAAAATTGTCATTAATGCTTGCTAGAAGAATTCGGTGTTAGTACAAAAGGTAATTGTAAACCTTAACTATTTTAGGAACCATTGTAGCATTCTCTGGTGTATTCTTGCTTTAGTTCAAAAAGTGATGGACTCAAATCTGGTTGCCACAAAGCACATTCAGAGTGACTAACTTCAGATATATAATTACGATGTTTGCATTACGAAACTGAGCTGTCTGTATGGAGAATACATAAAATGAATTGGAAATACAGAGCATTGTCAGAATGCCTAAAATCTGTGCTTGAGAGCTTTAACTCTCTCTTTACTCTGGAGGCAACATTAGCCCCAAACACTTAAAGTGGGTTTGCAGACTATGTATGACAATTTTTCTGTTCTGATGTTCAAAATTATGCACATTACCAAAAAGCAAACAAACAACCCCCCACCACCCCTAAAAAAAAAAAAAAAAAAAAAAAAATTCTAGAATTCAATGTGGTTTTTAAAATTATTATTATTTTTTTCCTTTGAAGCCACATATCCTTCAAAAAATGAACTGTTTTCTTTCCTTCTTTGTTTTCCTCCAACAGCAGCGCTACTCCTATTTAAACTACAATTGGTAATTTGTCAAAGTACTCCTCCTGTATGGATGAAGTGCTGCTAGAGAAGGAAGAGAGTATTATTTAGACCCCAAATGCATTAGCACACATCACACTTGTACAGTGCATCAACTCTGCCTGTGAAATAACAGTCAAAGAAATCTAATGGAGCTACATAGTTGAATGTTTGTCTTCAGTGCTTATTTGCACTTCATGTAAGAAGTGATAAGTTGCATGATGTCACAGGGTAATGATGGATGTTTTTAAAGGGCACCATAGGCCAAAAGACAGCAGCAGTTAGAGAGAAAATATGGCTTTATTTTTAAAAGAGATGCTTATGTTTTAACACATAATTCATGCATATTAACTAAATGTTTACAATGACTTTGAAGACAAGTTGATACTAAGCTTAGCCAGTCAGATTTTCTCTGTCTTTCATTCCTTGCCTAAACAGATTAATGTAGTCTAAAACTATCATTGCTTTACTGGCTCTTAACGTTGCTAATACTTATATTTCTATCTTCCACATCACAGTTTAAAGAAAACCAACAAACAATTGAGAAAATACCAGTGGGTTACATTATGAGTCAATGTTACATAACTACATCCTCTAAATTAACTGAAATTAGAGTTCTGGGAAGGTGGAGGTCTAGTTGCAAGAGTAAGATGCATGTAAACCCTTTAAAAATAAACAACAGAAAAAAATAGGCTGCAAAATTTATTTCTGAAATATAAGTCACCTAACCAGCTACCCATGCAAACTCGATAGCCTAAAATTTTGTCCAAGAGGCAGCTGCCTTGACAAAACATGAATTATAAGAAAGCAGATTAAAGCACTCTGAAGATGTCTTATTCTCCAGGTGATCATTTCTAAGGTCAAGATAGAAAACCAGGGCAAATACTGAATTTTGATTATTCGCAGTCGGTTAATGGCTTATTTACCCTTTGAAAGTCTGTGTCACTTTTTATGCATTTGGATGGAAAAGAGCATTAGTTTGGAGAAGGGGCCTCCATTTAGGTATTATTTGCTGTACTTTCTACAATCTCTTAATTTGCATGAACCGTGACATTGAATTAATCTGGATGTAGGCAAGAGCTTTCAGGACTGGAGCTCAGTAATGTTGATATGTCAAAATATTTTTTCCACTCTGTGTCTATTCCTGTCACTCCTCCTCCCCTCTCCTTGACACTTATCTTTACTGCTGATATGTATTTTCTTTGTTATCAGTTAATGTAAAAATAAACATAGATAAAATATAAATATAAACACAAAACCTCATATCATTTGATCTTTACTTGTTTAGCCTCATCAGTGAAGCAGCAGAGCTTGTAAGGTAATGGAGCATGGTTTGAGAAGTTCTGCTGCTATCAGAGATATCTGTCACCACACTGCAGAGCAAAACACTTTAGTGGGGGTGACCATTAACAAATGAGAGTTTGCATTTACTGCTGGATCAAGCAAGTGTAAAAAAAAACCACATAAATGTTTGCAGCTGTCCTGTTTTAGTCCAGTCCCTTGTTTTATGGCTAACAGAGATGTGACAATAAGCATCAAAGACCAAAATATTTTGCACTGTTGAGTAAATGAAAGTTTGTGATAGCAAGGAAGAATGACATAATTATAATTTGAATTCCTGGGGATCAGCCACTGTCCATGCTATCCTGTTACATGTCATCCCTAAGTAGAGGGTGATGTCTTCCAAATTATTTCCTGCAATATCATCTCCTAGAGCATCCCCCGCAGATCACTGGCTACACCTGGTCTGAACAACCTCACCACACCTTCTGGGACTCTGGGACGTGCATGGGTAGATGAGCACCCTCAGGAATGGTGCTCTCTTGGGAACAGAGGGAAATTTGAAATAATTTTTAATATTTGCCAGACCTCATAGTAAAGTCAACATAAATTTATTACATATCCATTTCTACACTAAATGTAATATGTAAGGAAGTAATTGCATTCAGATGGAGATATGTGACATCTATGCTTACTAAAGACTTTTAATTTCATCTACCACCAGATAACTTTTTTGTCTCTTTCACTCAATTGAAAAACTGTCAGGATGCTTACAGAAGTGTGTCAGCTGAACTAGTCCTTTCACAAACACTGTCCTCAGGCTTCCGTTCTCTGAAGTAGATACTCATCAAGGGCAAGGTCCTTGTTATTTTGCCATTTTCCACTTGTTCAGACTGGGATTTTAAAAACTTTTCCCAGAGGACAGTTGATTACTCTGGAACATAGAATCATCAAGGTTAGAAAAGATCTCTAAGATCATCTAGTCCAACTGTCGTCCATCTGCCACCAATATTGCCTACTTCTCATGTCCCTACGTACCACATCTACACATTTCTTGAACACCTCCACGGACGGTGACTTCACCACGTTCCTGTGTAGCCTTTTCCAGTACCTCACGACTCTTTCTGAGAAATTGCTCCTAATATCCAACCTGAACCTCCCCTGGTGCCACTTAAGGCCATTACCTCTTGTCCTGTCGCTAGTTATGCAGGAGAAGATGCTGACCCTCACCTCACCTTTCAGGTAGTTGTAGAGAGCTATAAGGTCTTCCCTGAGCCTCCTCTTCTCCAGACTGAACAATCCCAACTCCCTCAGCTACTCATCACAAGGCCTGTGTTCCAGACCCCTCACCAGCTTCGTTGCCCTTCTCTGGACATGTTCCAGGGCCTCAATGTCTTCATTGTAGTGAGGGGCCCAAAGCTGAACCCAGTACTCAAAGTGTGGCCTCAGTGCTGTGCTTGATGCATTACAGGATAGGGTTGACCTTCCTGGCTGCATGGGCATGGTCAGTTCATGGTCATGGGGCATCTTGTGTCTCTTGGAGTTATCACTTGGCCAAGTAACATAAAAACTCCAACCCACTCATAAAAGATGAATATTTAACACCGGCTTTGGTACTTGACATGACAATAAAAAATTTTTCACATCCTTAAATGAAATTCTGCTTCTCCCTGTAAAAAGGTATGGTAGAGTTTAAGCTTAATATGCTTACCCTTTACAGTGTACGTACTGAAAAAACATTTTTTACGGTGAGAGTAAGGAATGGTGCTAATTTTTATTTCAGATGAATATGATAGAATACAAGTTCTCAAACTTGCAATGATAGTGTCATACAACTGCTGGTTTTGGAGTAGATTGACATTCTGGTTTGGTTGAACTGGGGACATAGTTGCCTTTTGATAAATTCAAACTGCTGCCTGTATGGGCTTTAGGAAAATGCTTATTATTGGGTAATTTTTATTCCAATCAGGATTTTAAAAGTACCAAAGCCATAGTTATTTTTTATTAGTTGAGACTAGGAATACTAAACTGGGGGAAACATTATGAATTTTATGTTCTATTGTGATCAATATGTTCTATTGTATGTTCTATTGTATAATCTATTGTGAAGATACTTAAATGGGCTGATAGGACCATTTATTTTTAGAATACTGCATGGCATGAATATTGGTTGCCTTGAGCAAGTTTAAAATCA
Organism: Pavo muticus; assembly: GCA_016647715.1. Lineage (NCBI taxonomy): Eukaryota > Metazoa > Chordata > Aves > Galliformes > Phasianidae > Pavo > Pavo muticus. Next base: position 396,063 of record JACDJE010000458.1, read on the forward strand.
TTGCATCTGGCTTCCAGTAGATGTGTGCTCTGTGAAGTTCTACCTGAACAGGAGGAAAATCTTCTTTATTTTGAGGGTGACAGAGCACTGGAGCAGGCTGCCCAGAGAGGCTGTGAAGTCTCCTTCTGTGGAGATATTCAAGACCTGTCTAGATGCCCACCTGTGCAACCAGGTGTAGGGAACTGGCTTTAGCTGTGACGTTGGACCAGGTGATCTCTTGAGGTCCCTTCCAACCCCTACAATTCTGTAATTCTGTGTTTCTGTGAAAATAGTTTATTTTTTGCTTTCGAATGAACTTCTGTCTTGTAGATATTGGCTAAAATGAATCATTTGTGAAAATGCTATGAAAGTTTATAACAAGAAATAATAATGAAAGAAATTGGGACAAAGTTGTTAAGAGAAGCAAAATTTAGTACTGCAACTACAGAAACATACAATATAGTCATACAGATTCTGCTTTTCCTTATGTTATTGCACATTAGCTGTGAAAGAGGTAGACTCAACATAATTTTGTAGTGGTGGAAACTACAGAAGAATCTAGCCTAACAAGCAATGTGAAAGAGTAGCATTACCTAATTATCCTTCCAACCTCTTGAAATTAATAATTTAGATTGTGACTGCCCCTGAATACTATTTTTTTGTTCTGTAATTGTAGAGCATATGGAATGAAGAGGTGATTGTACATAAATAAGGCTTAGGAAAACTACAAATAATTATTGAGTCAATCTCTGTGATTCACATCTCTGAAATGAAACAAAAATGTATGTTAATGTCCTGTGAATATGAAATATCCCTTTTGCAAGAAATATTTACAGAATAACAACAATTTTTATTTTGATAGGATATTTTGAGTCTTTTTTATGCATAGTTCCTGAAATATTTACTTTATTATATATAATCCTAAGTGTTCAATCTCATGTTCTCATGCATCTTAATTTATAATAACAGATCTTATTGTATATGAAAGTGATTTAAAATGATACTGCTACTATTGGAACAATAACAAATATGAAATTCTAAGACATAGTGAAAGTAAGCTTTCCAGTCTTCAAAAAAATAACTTAATGAAAAAAAAATTATTATGATAAATTTGAAATTCAGTAAGATAAAATTGAAGTTCAGTAAGTATTTAATCATGTCATTAAGTTTAAGCACGCTGTGTACTTACGTGTTTAAAGATTAGTCCATAAGTACCTTGGTGGCTAGGAACGGTATGGCTCTGCAAACCGTCAACTGCTGACTTCCCTCATATTAATCTTCATTCTTGATTCGCTTCCTGCTTTTAGCTGATATTGTTAACAAGAATGAACATTAATGCTTCCACTAATGGCAATCAGTGAAGCTCTGAGAGACCATAACTTTACACCATTCAGAGTGGATCAAATTTGCAAGGGAGAGCGATGTCTATATGAGTAGGGCTGATTGTAAAGCTGTACCTGCCCTGATAAAAACCAAGACCAAGACATTTTCTTTTTTTAATGGTTACTAAGAATCATTTTCTATTTGTTCTGCACTGCTCATCAGAGTTTTTCTCATGAAATGATTTTAAATTTGAAAAAAGTATTTTATCACGATATTATATAATGCTATGATACAATGGTATTATAATGCTACATCCTGCTATGCTGAGTAGTATATACTGAAAAGATTTAGTGAAAGTTTTTGCGGATTCAGAATTTACAAGAGATCACCTTTGTGATCTAATTGAAATCACCTTTGTAGTCTAACTGAAATTGTATTTTTTAACAGAGGAAGTAATATTTAATGCTTCTTGAGCCTTATATAAAATATAATGTTTTATATAGATCAAATATGTTACTTTAAAATCTATTAGATATTTTAGAGTAAAAGTGCTAAATTATCAAATAGCTACTACTCTCTTGCATAATTGAAAGCATCCATTGCATCATGTCCTTTTCTGCTTTTCTATTTACTCATAAAATGCACAAGATCAGGATCAGACAGTTTTCCATGTGACTCATAATGCATGAAATAGAGAACATGTCTGAAGATGCAGAATTGTCAAAGATTTCAGTGCAAAATAAACCCATGGATATCTAGGAAAACAAATTCATCACTCTTTTACTGTAGCACAAGTGGGTGGGGTTGTAAAAATGAATTTTTGAACCACTGAGTCAAATTTTCTGCTGTGACAGTCACATCGTGATTCAGAACTGTATCAAGTTTCATCTGAAACTCTCATTAGATTGTTTTCCTGCTACACTAACTTACTAGAAAGAAATTTTTTGTTCCAGAGACTTATGATAATAATAGCTAGAAGCCTTAATATAATTTTCATCTTTAATTTAACATGGACAGTTCATGTATTTGCTTTTGCATTCTAACATTTGCCATACTCATACATAAAAGACTTAGACCTTCTCGAACTGGGCCAAATCAACTATATCATCAAAACCACCAGTGCTAGAATGTAGGTGAGAATGGCAATGTGGCAGAGTCAGCCAAATAAATACCCCCAAAATAAATTTATGGCTTTTCATTGTGTATTGGGTGTATTGGAATACCTGTTAAACTGCCTATATAAACAACTTGTAAGTATTATAAACAGTTATAAAGTTCATCCATGAATAGGGAGGAAAATATATCATCTTGAGGAAAACAGATTGTAGTTGTTCTAATTCCTAGAACAAGGAAAAGGTAAGATAGAATGAAGAGACAGTTTCATTATGTGGACATCCAAATACATCACATAAAGTAAAATATTTCTGTATTTGTTGGTGCAGATTTTTCTCTAAAATACTGTAGAACTAGTAAATGGACTTTGTATAGTCATGCTGGTAAAAAAGAATAACTGAACTTTAATACTTTAATCTTTCAAATCTTGTTTCAGCGCTTATACATGTAGGCCAAAAGCCACCAAGAATTTAGCTGTTCAACAGTGCCTCTTAATTATATTCTATCCTGCCCTCAAAACACATTATTTTAAGCTACATTATGTTCAGCCAAGGGCTAGACTGAAGAAAAGTAGAACTTTTTAAGAGTGTGAGTAGCAAGAGTAAGTTTCTGCGAGTTTACAGGGATTGATAAATTCAGCTTGGATATTTGAAACACATTGAATGCTTTGCATAAGTACAAAATTGTTGTAGGCAGCGTACCAAGGAGGAAGAAATATTCCAAGGGCATAGATTCCCATCTTGGCAAATTACATCTGGAAATGTAGTCAGTTTATTTTCTTTGCCTTTTAAAAATGTATTGACAGACCTATACTTGCCTACCCATAGGAGCCCATGAAATCCAACAGTAAAGAATCTTTATAAAAATGCTGCACAATGGGAAAAGAAAAAGTGAGCTGAAATATGGCATATTTTCTGTTAAACAGAAAATACTGTCTGCATTAAGCAGTACAATTTCTGTAAAAATCAGGGAGATGAATACTTCGGATTTTCTAGACCACGAGTTTTAGGTAGTACATGTGAAAAAGTGAAACAGTGAGTCAGAACTATACAGCTTTTGACTTTTGAAAGATATTAAATGTACTGTTACATTAATCATTAGGGTTATACCCACACATTGATTTTTTTTTTTGTGTCAGTCTAAGCTCATATCTTCTGTTTATTAGGGTCATACTGTTACAAATTTCTAAAAAATAGATTAAATTAGTGAAATTTGCAGACTGATCTTTTTAAGATCATGGGATGAAATTTGCTCCCACTGAAAGTAGGAGGAGTTTTGCCCCTGTGTCCAGTAGGATCCACAGCTGGTATCAATGTGATACAGTTACTGACAGAATTCACCTACCTATTTCTTGCAAGTGAGTTAATTCATGACAACATTATTTAAAAGATCAATATTTATGGCTGTTATAATTGTCAAATGATCCCCAATGTAAATAATGTATGCAGAATACCTGACAAGGGTTTGGTAATTTTTGTATCTGTCAATTACCTGAAGACTTTTACAGCATCTGATACATGCTTCTCCATATTTATAATTCCCGTCTAGTACCTCAAAGTACTTAAGTGCTCCTGGAAAGCTACACAAAACTTCAACACTGAGGACTTACAATGAGTCCAGCATTTTAAATTGAAACATAATATATATTACTGTACTAAGATTTTGTTGAAATCTGACTTACTAATAGATATTAAAGTGTATTAGCCATGCCACTTCTAAACTATACGTAAGCTAAAAATGATTAAATTATGAAACAAAAGCTTTTTATTTTTCCTAGTGTAATTTCCTAGTTTCTACTTTCTCAGTTTGTCCCTCTTTTCTTCCCATCCTTTCTCAAAGAAAAGAATCCCATCGGGGACCAAGGAGATGTAGAGTTGGGCGTATGAGTTCATTGTGCTACAGACTGTGGCAACTTTCAAGACACTGTATTGTGTTTTGAAAAATACTTGTTTCAACAAGAGAGATTAAAATTATTTATCAGTGAAAATGCTAAGCATAGGGTTGAGACAACGAAGAGTATCTGTGTGATTTGTATCACTGGCACATCCTCCTGACTATCACGCAGAGAATGTGGCACTCAGGATAAAACTCTACAGAATTGTGCTCACTTGGAAGTCAGTTTTGTTTTTCAGATTAACATGAGCAGAATTCTTCATGGTGCTACTTGCCCTGAAGCAGCATCTCCTTTGGGGATGCTAAATAGTTATTATATGCTTTATAGAAAACTAAATCTAGTTCAGAGGGGCTCAGAAAGAAAAACAATATGAGCTGTGCCACATTTTGCTCGATAGTAAAACAGTCTTTAAATACTTAAATTTGCACAAAACGCTAATCAGGCAGGGGAAAAAATGCTTGAATTATTTAAGCTAATTTATCTAACAGAAAAAAATAACTCCACTGCAGGACTTCCATCTGTCTGCAATGGTAAACAGCTACCACCTGCTTCCTGTAAATGGTGGTATAAGATTATTACTCAGTAAATGTCGCAATTTCCATTTCAAAACCCCTTTTCAGCTGTCTGTTTCTGCAGCAACAAAATAATAAATCACCTGCTACCATGGTCAGAATAATTCTGCTATCTCTGTAATAATGACTGAGGGAATGAGTGCCAAGGAATGTTCTTTTTTGCATTTTGCTTTCAGTTACATAGAATTGTACCTAGGTGATGATATAAGGGAGATATATTCTACCACACACTTTAGCAAATAGGTCACTTTTTAGCCTTAATGCCTACTAGAAAAGGGCAACCTTTACTAGTTTGTATATGCAATGACATTCATCGGTGACCTCTAAACCCATGCAAATGCATTCTAAAATATTGCTGTAAGTACAAGGAAGAAAAATATGCTTTAGGAAGAAACATTTATTTTCTAGAATTGTCTTTCTTTTGTTACATGGCTCCTGAGGTCAAGATGATATTCTAGCTGCAGTAACTGTAAAGTTATATTATCTCCATGAGTTATTTTGTGGGGTTGTAAGTTAACAGCCAAACTCAAGTGGATGTGAGCAGAGGAATATTTTAGTGCCTGGGTAGCCAGGGTCTGTAATTTCAAGTCAATGATCTGGCAATGATCAGCAATCAAACAAAGCAAATTCCTGTATGATATTGCATGCTTCAATGACATTTTGGTTTCTGACCAAAAAGCAGTGAGCTTTCAGTAATAAAAGAATCATTCTGTGGATTGTGGTCATACTGTCACTTTTGCAGCTATTGGCACAGGTTAACACCTCTTAATATATGTATAATAATTCAAGATGTAGCTCTCTGTAATTTTTGCACTGTAATTAAAATACTCAGTGTAATTCAACCACGCTTATAGGGAGCACTTGACACCTGTAGCTTCCCCTTCGTATCTTTTACAAGTCATCATGATTTGTTTATGACTCAGGCATATCTAAGGGATCATAAGGGATCCTGCTTGAGGAAAGTGACTTTTAATGTGACAGATCTTTCCTTCTTCAAATTCTTCTTCCTTCTTCAAAGTCTTGGGTGTATCTCTTTGTGTTTTCTCCTTCCTTTCTCCTCTCCAATTCAGAATCTCTTTAGGGAATTTTCTGGCTCATTTCTGTGCATTTTTTTTTCCTTTTCTGATCTTTGTCTCTCATGAGACCATTTTACTTGCTTAGAGCAACTTTGATTTTAGTATAGTTCCATGCAGGTATCATGTTCTAACAATGCAGAATGCAGGCAAGAGGTTTGCTTTGTATGGCTCTAAAGGTCTGGTTACTAAGTAAAGCATGAATAAGAAGCAACAGCAGTTAATTATTTTCTTAGAAAATGTTTTTTTATTAGGTAGCTCTCATCTTCTGAAAAGGTGCCTAACTTCAGACGTTCTCACTATATTTCCCTTCTGAGTTAAACATAGGAGTTTCTGGTGTGAGCCAGATGTTGGTGGATGGATCCCCTCTAGACGTGACTTGTCTTTTCTACTGACTATAGTCAGATGTTAGAGAAACTTTCCTTTTAGCTTGGGTGCTTCTTTGATCCCTAAATTGAAAGATGATGAAGCTGGACCCTTCTCTGATAGTTCTGTGCTTCTTTGCTATTTAGGAAAAAGGGTATTTCCTTTTAGAAGCAAAGCGAACATTTTATGCATAACACAACTTCTAAAGAGTGTAGTTACAAAAAGACACAATAGGGAACAAAAGTACAGTTTAGGTTTGTGTACTTGTCAGTGGATCTTTTCTAATGTTCCAGACATAATGGTGGGAAATGATTGCAAGTTAAAACTACATATTAATTCTCTGTCAAATGATCTGTTACGAGTAAGCAGTTAAAACTCTTTGTTTTTTGTGTCTGCCCAGTACAAAGGGGAGGATGAAGGGATTAGAGCACAGGAGAGGATGACCATGATATTTAGATGTATGACTGAGACATACATCATACGAGGAAAGGCTGAGGGAATTGGATTTGTTTAGCCCAGATTAAAGAATGCAATAAGGAAATCTAATAGTCTTTTATTGCTCAGTGGAGGTTAAAAAGAAGATGGTGTCTGGCTTTTCTCAGAGTTGCACATTGAAAGGATGAGAAGAGAAAATCATAGGTTGCTACAGGGAAAATCTGAAAGAGATCTGAAAAAAATTAAATACATTCATAATGAGAATGATTAATCAATATAAGAGGTTACACTAGCAGACTACTATAAGCAGCCGCTTAGGACAAAGCCCTGGGCAGTCAGATCCAACAGAAGTTAACTCTGTTTTGACCAGAGGTTGTATTAGGTGATCTCTCCAAGTCCCTTCCAACATAAATATTTCTATGATTTTTCCCATAAATTTCAAGAACAACTTTTTAGTATGAACTTGGGGCATGCTTGCCTGTGCTCTGGGGAATCCAGTGTCCTATGTAATTGCTTAATCTATGCTGACTTGTCCCATTATCATCCTATCCAATAACTTGATTATTGCCCAACGTTACTTTGGTATTGTGAGTGTGTTATTGGATAATGTGAATGTGTAGACAGCTGGAGGTGCTTGAAATCGTTTGCTTTTGTGAAATAAAAGGTGGTTTCGTTTTCTCCTTTCTTGTCAGGTATTACTGCAGTGACTAGCAATGTGGGTGGCCTCTTACTCTGACTAACCAAGAAAGCAGAGAACACTGTGGCTGGCCTGATACTTCTGCATAAACTTTGCTTCATGCAAGTAAAGACAACAAGTTTATTTAAAGAACAAATGAGAAATGAATGTAACAGCAGCTGGGATATGATTCTTTTCTAAATTCTGATAGTTGGTTCTAAATTACCAATGAAAGTTAGGAGTAAGTCTGTGAATGTCTACTAGAAATGCCTGCAAAGTACCTAAGTTTCATATTTCCTAAAATTCAGAAAGATGTAAAGTTCATTGCCAATGCCACTAATACAATTTATCTTTTGATGACTATAACCTCTTTCTAAATGTAGTGGTATCAATTAAGAAAATGAGCAACCAATCTCATTTTTCAGAATTTCCTTTCAAAGAGATGTGCTTGAAAGAAGCATATTTTACTTCATGTATATGTGTTTAAAATATGATGGTAAATTTCTTTGATAAAAAGAAGCATACTTTAAAAAGTGGCTAATGCTTTCTTTTGCCCTTTACAGGAAAAAAAAAACAACACCTATGTATAACTTGAAATTATATGTAGTAGGATTGTTTCTGCATCACAGCTTATTTTTGGTTTACTTTTTACTCATCAGAAATTGTTGTGGTTGTTTTAGTTCTTGTGTTTGATTCTTGTATTTGATGCAGTGTTTTAACTTTCTGTAGCACTCAATCATAATTAAAATGAACCCTAGTGGTAGCATAATTACATGATGGAAGAAAATGACTTAATCTATTTCTAAAAGTGGCTTTATCAAGTATGTTTGATCATTTGAATTTCATAAGGATAAATCATGAATTTTAATAATTGAAGTAACCAAATTAAATAAACGATACAATGTAATTAGGGATGCAATACATGTTGTTATATTACAATTTGATTAAACACATCTCAGAAAACTCTTTTCTAAAAAACTAACTTCTTGTAATATCACTGCCCACAAATTAACTACTTCTTCCATAGTTTCACTGTGGGTCATTTGAATTACTTTGTTTAAAATAAATATGCAAGAAGTTTGTGTTGTAAAACTTCATAAATTTTTGGCAACATTAAAGTGGAAACTAGTGATATTACAGTAGAATTATTCAGAATGATTACATAGTACAGAATCTGCATTTTTGGGAAATGTTAGAAAAAAAGAAACAAAGCATGGACCTATGTGGACCATAGCAAGCCATTTGTAGGCTAGTGGTGATCCTAGCTTCCTTGAGAAGTTCTCTTGCAGCTAAAGTTGTTAATGCTAAAATCCTGCATCCCAAATTAATATTTTTATTGTTGCCATTCTTTTTCAAATATCTTATAAACACTCTCCTTTTGCTTCATTACCAAATTTCTTCTTCTTTTTTTTTTTTTAAGCTTAGCTAAAATAAATTTCTTTTGCAATCCTTTCCACTGCATATTGGGATGCAAATATTTCACAGTAAAAGATTTACTGAGACAGAAGAATCTTCTGTCAGTCTGCTACCATTGTTCACATTTTAGAGAACAGGGTCATGAAGCAAGATAAGACATCCTAGCCATGCAGAAGGGCTTAGTTAGGGAGCTCTATAGCGGCTCTTTGTACTGCTTTATGGAGTGAGCTCATCCAGATTTGCCATCGCATTCAGATGCTGGCATAAATTATCATAGTGGCACTGAAGCAAATGGTTCTTCATAGTATTACAGCAGCTGATTGATATTCAACATTTGGATTATTTTTAATGCTTCACTTGTTAGGAACTGTCCTGATCCCTAAGCTAGAGCATGCTGTAGTGTGTGTAACTTAGTGCCCTCTGTTCTGTGACAATGTAGGGATAGGGTTCTGCTCTGTGGAGGTAACTCAGCTACCAGGTTAGGAAGGCAATTTTTGTTATTTTTTTCTGTTTTTCTCTCAGACTGAGTAATATACCGTGAAATGTAAACATCAACAAGAGAGCTTGGAGTCACATCACAGTGACTGATATTGTGGCAATGGCATTCTGAGAGGGTGGTAAATATGGATAATGATCTTTTCAGGAAGAGAAGAGAAGCGAAAATGAATCCATATGTGAATTCATAAGTGATGTACTAATAGCCCATCTTCAACCACAAAGAAATGTTCTAGCTTTTGTTGTGATAGTTGCTCCATTTTTTAAAGTAGAAATTAATAAAACTATGTTCAATTATTAAATGAGTTTGATGTAAAATACTATCTGTTTCTAAAAAAATGTCCTAATTGAAAACCACTGTTGAGTACTGATTACTTCTATATAAGTTACTGGTAAGCTATATGCAGTTACTCATAGAACAGAGTCTTCTGTTGAAAATGGGATGAGGGAGCTGGGTGAAAATAACACCTTATGCTGTTTGGACATAGAGTAATTTTTTCAGTTTGTTTTATTTTATATTCTGTGCTGTAGCAGGCATCATTATACAAAAGATGACATGCTCACTGTTCACAGCAGCTGCAATACATTAGCCTAATGGATTGGAATTATGGGTTGCCCTAAGAATTGTCTATTTTGTGCGAAATCCAAATGTAAATCCTACTGTGGAAAGTCTTGATACTATTAAATGTGATAAAATGTAACATCTTTGGAAAGAAAAAAAACCAATCTAGACTAATGATAGGCAAAAACAATAAAGAAATTAGGCAAAAAGTTCAAAAACTGTAGCAGATCAAAGGAAGAATGTGATTGGATAAAAATAACAGTTACATTTTATTAAAGATTTGACATTTCTTTAAAGACTTTTGACCTCATGACTTAATATTCACGAGACAGGAATGCAGAAAGTACTAACTTCATACTGGGGAAACTTCTCCATATGTTTAAGTGGCAATATTTAGTATCAGTTCAAAACCCCTTTTACAATCTTGGAAGTTAGCAAAACATGCTAGAGTGCTGCAGGCAAATACTTAGCTGAAAGTAGTAGGGCATGTTAAAAACTTAACTGATAATGATAAAGCAATTCCATTTGCTCTGAAACTTTCTGGATACCAGTGTGGAGAATTGTATGTACTGCTTTGTATTACATAGTATGTAATACCCATACTAGTATGGGTATGGTGGAAACAAAACTGGAAAAAAGGAGGTTGCCAACTTTCTTACAAAATGGCTGTGCTGTACTTTGGGGGATAAGGTACAGCCACAGTTAATTTGCATATATATGCTAAGCAAATGTCTGGCTCTGAGGTGTAGATGAAGAATCACCAGTTGTGTACATCAATGTCATAATTTAGAAAGTTAGAAGGCATCTCAGTGTTCTAATTCACATCCTAATTCCCAATAAAAGTAATTAAGATATTCAAAATATTGCATATAATCTTGCTTCCATAAGCTGTTGGGTTTCAAGGAAAGAAAAGAATACTAAAATGACTGTTTGATCTTAACCTGTATCTCTACTCAGTGCTTCTTACATATAAAATAACCTATCTATCCTGACAGAAAAGAAATATTTAAAATGAAAGAGAATTCACTATGTCCCTGAGAAGGTTGTAGTTTTATTAAGAAAAAAAAAATCAATCCATTTCCACGATGAATTTTGCTAGCTTTGATTTCCAGCTGCTGGAATCTATTACAGTGTTGTTCAACAGATTAGAGAACTTTTGCATCTGCTATTGTTCAGTATTAATATATATGATGAAATCTTGTCTCCACTGCTGCCAGTAGGAATTTTACCTTTCACTTCAGCAAAACAAGGAAGAATGACATGTACTGACTAGGATTCTACTGATTTGAAAGTGCTGTTATGACTCCCTGTTCTGTTTAAACTACATCCTTATGGCTGCTGTGCAGGTGGTCATACAGACTCACTTATGAGCATTTCTATGGAGGAAGAGAGAACTGCATGTTTCTAAGCGATGCTTTGTTGTATGTGAGAGGCAGCTCTGGAGCTTCTTTTAATGAGGTTGAAGGTCTCCTTTGGTTCCCATTAAGTTGTTTTTTGCACATGATGGTTTTGAATGTCTCTTTTGTTCTGAGCCTGGTCTTATAATTAATCTTTTCTGAGTCTTGCAGTCTCCTGACTGCAAATTTTCTTTGTTCATCCATATTCCAAATATTTCTGTGGGTTTTGAAGACATTATTTTATTTTTTATTTTATGAGACTCCAAGTATTTATTCTTAAAGTATTCTGCTTAGGATTTATGTGTTTCAGAAATATCTCCAAACTTATATATTACTCATATATTTCCAGTTTGAGTGGTTATAAGTTAAAATGTTCTCTGAGAGAAGTTTAATAATTTGGAAAATAAATGGAACTGCAGAAGTTTTGATTGTTTTTTGGTTTAGTAATTTTATTGATGAGTTCCTCATCACAAGCTTTTGACATATGCCAATTTAGTTTTCATTTGCAGTTTTCCCATGTTGAAATGTTCATTCTCCCACCTCTTTTTACTTGTGTTGTAATAAATTACAGTATCTGCCTGTTTACCGTACTGCTCCTGGAGAAGATCAGCTGCAGTTAGTTGACTTTCGCAGGTAACAGCAATGATGAAACAGTAAGACTTCAGCCTTGGAATAATGCAAAATAGTTTTCTATATATTTAGCTATGGTGATGTTCTAATTGAACACCATCTGTTCTGACTGATTGAATTGCAGACACATTTGTTGCCTTTCAAAACTTGTGTAGTTAGGTGACTTATAAAAAGCAATGGATAAATATGTGGACTTACAGACTTAGCTTAACTCAGGTTCCCAGGAAAATCTGGTATTTTTGTATGATGGTAGCTGAGAATGTTATTGATACAAATAATAGCAAATCCCATAAAACAAGTAAGTCTTCTATGTGACGGCTTGAGGATGGAAGAAATGTTGCAGAGGTCTTGAGCTCTGAAATGTCTTGAGCTTTGAAATGTTTAAAAGCAACTTAGGAAAGCAGGGCGTTTCTGAAAATGCTACATCAAAACCAGTAGGAAAATCATACCTGGAAGGCAATGAACAATGGCTTGCCATCAAAAGGAGGGAAATACTGACTGTCTTGGGCCAGGTAACATCCACAGTTTTCATGAAAAAGAGATAATGTTTGTTAAATGCAGCAATGACAGCGAAAAATGTAAATACTTTATATCAGAATGAGAATTCAGTAAAATCTTACATCGAGGTGAAGTCTGGAGGAATGTGATGCTTTCTAAAGGAACAAATGCACATCATTCCTATTTAGGAAAAACTGATCTGAAAGGATTGAGGAGCTGGTTCTAAAAAAAGTAAAATATTATGTGTTGTAGAAAACCATAATTGAGATACCACTCATCAGCTCTATAAACTACTTCAGGAAAGGCAGACAACTCAAAAATAGATTAAAAAAAAGAGCATAATGGGCAAGATTAAAATAATCTTTCTGCTTCACTGAAACTCAGATGGAATATTTTGTTCAGATTCAGCTGTTAGGTGGGTCTGTTAGAATGCATGTAAGAACAGGAGGAAAGAGATGTCTACAGAGCATAAACTGTGAACAGCTCTGGACAAAATGAGACTATTTTTTTTCAGAAAAGACAAACAAGGATAGTTTTTTTACAGTCTTTTACAACGAAATTGTAATGTGTAAACTCATTGCAAACAAGGAAGAAAATTCTATTTACGTATGTAATAGCAGGTTAAGCTGCAGCCAAGAGGACTGAGAATAGAAATGATCTTTCTACTGTTAAAGTTAGACAAGAATAGGTAGTCTGTGAAGTTAGTGTACTATGTATTGGCAGCGATTAACAGCTGGCTAGAAAAATGCCTGCAATGGCATGGATTTGATTATGTCTTTGTGACATGGACTATATGAGGCCTGTGACCAACTGATTTCTAATTCTGAATATTTAATAAAATTTATTTGTCAAAATCAGGAGTTTCCTCTACACTATTGCTCCACTTTCCCATCTTGAACAGTAGCATAAAGGATACAGATGTTGATCTTTTCCTTAAAAAAAAAAATAGGACAAAAGAAAGAAGCACTAAAATAATATTTGTTTAATGCTGCTGGTAACTAGAGAGTGAAAACTGCTAGAACAAACTTATATGAACAATCTGTAGCAATTTGATAGCTAATTATTTTTTCTTTTAATAGAAAAGCGTATGCAATTTTATTTAAATACTAAAATATATTTATTGGGAAACTCTACTAATATTAAAGGGGCTTGAATAAATAGTGTATTTCTCCTTTTTTTAATCTGAAAAAAAGTATATTAAATCCTGCCAAAGTGCTATCTGTACAGAAAACAAACATTTTTCTTTTATCATATATCCCAATTTGGAAAAAAATTCCAGGGATATGTAAGGCATAGTTTTAGAAACTCTTTCCTTGCAATGAATTTCTCATTTATTATTTGAGCTGCAAAGTACTATGATTGTAGCTGTTTAATTAAAAAAAAATGTAATTTATGATCCATTGCTTATTTTTCTTTTGAGATCATTTAGGAAACTTTTTAACTGTGGTGAATCAGATATAGCTAATTGATTACATGTTCTTTGAATTTTTGAATCTGATTAGGCATACATATAGCTTTGTACTGCTTTGGTTCATCTAGGGGATGTTGCTATGCTTCATAAATGAATGATGACATTTCAATATTGCAGCACTTTGCCAGAACATCATCTGGTTAACAGTAAAAATAAACAAATGATCTTAAAAAAGCTGCTGTCTAAGCATCACTGTGTGATTTGAAGTGCTTTTTTTCTTCACAGCAGTGGTTTGCAATGGCATGTAGAAAGGTGCTTTTCTAGCATAATGATAGTCAGCACAGTTGATTACAGACGGAAGCAAAAAACTGGCTACCATTGTCCAGAACAAATGACAGAAAATCAGCCCCTTGAAAGGCAGTTATCAAAACAGGGGGCAAAATCATCTGAAAAATAAGAATTAGGCTGTTGAAAAGGAAGGCAGAACAGAACCACTGAACTGCACAATTATTGCAGCCAAATTTAATTCAATTTCATCTGTCTTCCTCTTGAATTTGTTTTCCTTTGCCACATCCTTCACAGCTCTTCCATTAACTGCAACACTGCTGGCCCTGAATACCAGTGGCAGCTCTTTATAGACAGGAGAAAGTATATCTTTCTTTATATCTATATCTTTAAAGCTGACCTAAGTCCCAAAGAATATACACTTTTTCAGTTGTACATAGGAAATAAGGCAGCTGCAGAAGTGTAGAACACCTGTGTTAACCGTACATACCTTCTCACCTCCATCTTCAGATTGTTTTGTATTACTTGATCTTTTATTTTCATTGTTAATCGTATCTAACACTTCACAGAGTGGTAAGCACACAAGAAATTTATTCAGCATATATTATTCAGCCCACGTATCTGCACTATGGACCCTGGCTCTAGCAGAATTTGAGACATCAGATATTGCCTATAAATTCTGAGGAGTGCAAAAGAGCTTGGTTGTTCTTATTTAAGCCTAGATAGCTTAAAAAATTAGAATGTTTAAGTTGGAACTGCATCTGACAGATATTAACAAGTAAGCAGATTAAAACATCAAGTAACAGTAAGAAGGAGTGTAAGATGGGAGAGTATGGGAAAAAATACAAGCAGCAAAAGGAACCAAATGAAACTTGAGATGAAATATGACATAGAGGAAGGTAATGAAAATAGAAATGCTGATGGACAACATCAGACCACTAGTTTGAAACAGATATGGAGAAAGTGATGAGATGGCTTTAGCAGTCAGTGGACTAGAAAGAAAAGGTAGATACATAGAAGCCACCACAGCATAAATGATTGCAGCCAAAGTCAAGGTGTCAAATGGGTAGAGGGACAGATAAAAATTAGTGGCATTGCAGTGTTGTGCTCTTGTGTCTGCCATCCATGGCACAAGGGTCATGTTCAGTAGACAACAACTTAGTAAAAGAAGACAGTGATGTCTGTCGAGAGATTAATGAAGAGGATATTTGACAATCTCACAGCATTTTTTGACTTGAGAGAAGATTGCTTGTCTTCCTTTAGAACAAGCATTCTTGAACTACTCAGGTCAGATTTTAGGAGAGAGATGAGTAATTAACAGTACTTATGCACACAATGTAAACAGAGAGAAAACCTTGTGGAGAGAATATCATAAAGAAATCACTTGTAGTTTAATTCTTAATTAGAGCGTAAATACCCATAAATCCTGAAAAGCGGGGTAAGTGCAATGTTTTTTCCAAGAGAGGGGAAGAGGATCGTCAAGATCTAGAAGGGCTGACTTCTATTCATCCAACTTCGCCCTTCTTCTCACCCACTCAGCACTTCCTATCAAAGCAAAAGTAAAATGATAAGTTGAAATATAATAAAAAAGAAGTTACAGCAGGAAATAAATAAGCAAAAAAAGTTTTTGAATAATGGAGTCTGAAAAAACATATGAATATCAAATGTACTTTCAAGGAATGAATGTGAGCTGGTCATAATCTTATTTTCAAATCTCTCTCCCATGCAAAGACTTGTTAATTTTCCATTAAAGACTATGAAGGCTTGTAGAAATTGTGCCCTTATCTTCTGGATATATGTAATATACATTACAAGTGCATTTTCTAGCAGGCAATGAAGCTTGACTTGCAGGCACATTTTCATGGCCTATTTTAGGGCTTGTTTTATAGTCCCTGTATACCATTTTCCAAGGCAATATAAGCTCTGTGTTATACAATCAATAAAACTAACAAGCATTTACATGGTAGGACAAATTGGAAGATGGTTAATTTTAATCTGGTTTACAGTTATGGTTGAAAAGTTGTAAAAGATTAGAGAAATGAGAAATATATAAATATCTTCAATACAGAATGTTCCACAAGATGAATAGAAAGTGAATATATCAGTTTTAGTGCAAGAGAAAGTAACTGGCCAGTCTGCAAGATTATAAATAACCGCTTCCCCTCCTTCTGCCTCTCATCCACTCTATACCCTCCCCTGCAAAACTGAAGATTCAAATTTCTGAATAAAGCACTTGATGTGCTTTAAAATGTAACTCTGATTTTGAAATATAATAACAGCATAAACCTGTCAGCTTCTCTTCTCATTTTTATGGAAAAACATCTAGTCTTGGAAGGGTAAGTGTTTTCTAGACCAAGGAAGAACTGTCACAAAGACATTAGAGAGGTTTGGTTTATGAAGGAAGAAGTGTTAAAAATATGAGTCAGAAGGATTGAAATGAGAAATGAGAAATGAAAGATAAAATCTTCAAGTGTAAAAGGTCTCAAATCTTCAGAGATGATCTGGGTTTCTTTAAAGTGCCAGATGGATTCTAATTAAGTAATCACTGAGTTTTCTGAAATACCTTCTTCCTAATGGGTAATAACTAGTTTTCCTCACTGACCTTTTTGGATGAAGCTACAGATGAATATCCTAAAAAATGATGAACATGATCATTCCTTTTTCTGTGTGTTTTGAAAGGACAAAAAATTCAAAAAAGTCAGGCTACACACCAATAGAATAATTTTTATTTTCTTTATTTGGTATTAAACTGAAAAGATAAAATGTGCTAGTATTGAAAAAAACAGTAGTAATTGAATTAGAAAAAAATAGAGTAGCATTTTACAAAGAGGTACAATTTTTGATATATTATTTTTGCCATGCAAAAATGATGCCTTGAGAGTATGGATGAAGCGTGTCCTTAACAGTGTGTCATACCAATACAAGCAGCAGGAGAAGAAGATGGGTTACTTATGCTCAGAAGTTTCAGTGTACACAAAAACAGAGAAAAGCAATTTGCAAATAAAGTGGGAAATACTTGTGCTAATGTTCATATAGATAGGCATGATAGACAAGTTCCTTACTAAGATTTAAAAATAATCTGGGCTTTCTTTTCTGTTGTGTGGGCTTCAGGCATTAGTGCCTGAGGAAAATTATAATGCCAGTTGGTCAATGAACAAAACTCTGTTTTTGCTAGAGTGACTAAATTGGGTGTCCGCTTGAGAAGAGTTTAATCAGTCTGCCAGGCACCTGGGCAAATAAAAGAAATTTAAAAATCCCAAGCAAATAGCATTTTCAGTGGATAACAGATTGTGATTTTCACTGATGATGAAAATTAGGTGGAGAGAAATTGAGGCCTTCTCCCTGAAGGGCTATGAATCCATCTGAAATGCACAGATGGAGTAAGCTAATAAATAGGCAGATTTTTGTTGCCTTACTCTTCGCCTCTATACCTTTTGATATTTCTAATAATGATAAGATGCTCCTGCCTTGAAAATACAGAAACAAGTATCTCCTTTTCCAGCTTCTCAGGAGCTTCTGAAGAAAATTCCTGATCAGTTAGTAATATTAAATGCCAGGCCCCTGCGTGCTCCAGTAGACCATTTTCCAGTACTGAAAAATATTTTAGTGATGAGAACACACGGCAACTTCATGATACTTTCTTAAGCTGATGTGATTTACAGCTTTTAAAATCAAAGCCAAATCTCTTAGGAAATATAAATACAGGAAAACTACCATCATCATCATCAAAAAAGCCATCTTCCCTTTTCCTTGCCAACATCTATGTGTAAGTGCCACAGTTCTCACTCTGTTGATTCCTAGCTACCAGTTGAGTTCACTAGAAATACAGCTCTTAAAGCCCAGTTAAAACAGTTTCCTAGTTCTACTGAGTGATCTGGTGAAATAACTTTACTCACAAATGCTGAGGTAATTGATATTAATTGATATGATAAAGTTCTACCAAATTATGGGTATCTAACCTCTGAAGGCAGATTTTTTTATGGAAATGAGGAATATTTTCTTGCTTTCTGCTTTTGTTCATACAAGATTAATAGTTACCACTCCATACATATCAAAGGCAAGTAAATATTAAACTATTTCTCCAATAGGGGAAGAACTGGGATGTGAAATGGAGAAAAATCTTGTCCAAATTTGGGCAGTGTATCAAGAGGAGTTGGAATAGAACTGAGATCTGGAAAAAGGCATCATTTCAGTGACAGCTGAAATAACTTGTTGTTCTTTGAAAATCCTTCCACAACAAGAAAAAAATCCTCACAGAATTTGACTAATTCTGAAAAGAAGCATGTGTAAGTGAAGTTATTCGTTGTACCAGGTATTTATCGCTTCTATTCATATCCTTTTCTACTTACCTATTAATCAAACACTTCTGAAATGATTTTCATATGAGATGTGAATATATCTGTAAATAACGTAGCACTCAGAACATGTTATTATTTCTTGCGAAACATCTGTCTGATGTATTGGGCTATGCATGTCATATGGGAATCAAAGTAAATATTCGGCGTAGCCTATGAGCTTTAGAAATTTCATACTCTTAAAATAGTGTTACTGTGACAACCTAACAGAAAAAAGCCATGAAATGTTAGCCTGCGGCTCAGAGATTGGAGGTTCATTTAAGTACTCTTTTTTACTCTCACTGCTCTGCTTTGGTCTTAAATGTTTGCACTCAGTAAAGCAGAATAGCTTTTTCAGGGTATTGCTTCTACACTCATCAACTGCCATGACAACACCACACAGAGAAGTTTCATTGCTAGGGAAAAAATGCCACATATTAAAAATGTAAAGTTTAATTATTGTGGCAGTTTACACCACACTTTATCTCTGCAAATTGAAGCTTTTATTTTCCTCGGTGCTTACTTAGATATTAAATGGCTCAAGTGTCCTGAATATGATGGCAAAACAGGAACTGCATCCATTTCATACTGTAATTTCAGTCTTGGGTAGAGTGGTGTTACCTAGTGAATTATTCCACAAAGTCAAATGTGTTTGTACTTCTGAACATTAATTTACAAAAAAAGAAGTAATCCTCAGTACAGGGTAAACAAAAATAATAATAAAGAAATTAATAAATCCCTCAGACTTTTAATGGAACTTAATTATTCTTATACATAAATAGAAATCTAATTTCTGTTATACTGCTTAGTGCAGTCAACTGTTTTGTTATTAATTATAGAGCTATTACTAATGCCAAGGAATGATATTTTAATGAGGTTTAATCTTCTTTTCCTACATTCTAGTGCCTTTGTCTCTTGCTATGTCTTTGTATTCTTTCTCTGCAAACTAAGTTGAGCTCTATTTCCAATAAGTGAGGCTTTTACGATCTGGACATATTCCACATGAGTTGTTCTATATATTGGTACTGAGTAGAAGTTAAGCTAGTTAATAAAACCACAAAAAAAACACAAACAAACAAACAAAAACAAAACCAAAAGAATTTCTGATCAACTCTGGAACCTTTCCAATATACTGTTTATTGTCAGTTTGTCATGAGATCATCCTTATAGCTTGAGCTCCTGATGGCCTTTGTCTCATGTATAAAGCAGCTTTAAAGGCAGGAGGAAGGAAGTTGCTATCCTGTAATACCTATATTTACTAGACCCGAATGTATTAGAAGAATGTACACCCTAAGCCACAGACTGAAGACTTAGTTCAATATGAACAGAAATTAACAAAATATTAATTAAAAGATTTGAAACTGTTAAAACACTGTAGTTTTACTATTTCAGCATATTGGGGCAGTACACTGCTGTTGGGTGGGTCAGTACAAGCAAGAAAAGAGATCTTGAGTCAGAGATGGCAAGTTACTTCCCAAGCTTTCTCTGTACTTGAAAGAATTGATATCTTGTTTACTATGAGTGACTATGTCTAAAGCTTGCATAGATTTACAGGCTGGGGCAGTGAGATAGCAATGTAATTCCACGGCAAAGCTAGTGACATCTTTCCAAAAGCTGTTTTCTGCATTAAAGATATGGGAAGTAAGGGAATACTTTATGCCTTCTTAGGTCCATGCTAATACAAACATCAAAATGGCCTTTGCATGGATTATGCCTAGATTTACGGATTTTCTGCTATGAATATTTCATGCTTTTATTTCAAGCCATGCCATTTATTGAAATCTTTCCATTCAAATATCCAGTCAAAAGGAAGATCTAGTCACAGATTTCTTGCTATTATCTGCTAATCCCCCATCAGAACATCAGAAGAAGGGAAGGGAAGAAAAGTAATTGCCTTCTTTTGTCTTAGATCCTATGTGTCATTTAGGTAGCAAAAGTATCCCAGGAGAAGGTAACTGCGGTAGAGCTTAACCCACTCAAGATTTATCTGTTAATAGTTCTCATAATGAAATCTAAAATCTGAGGTTCTGTGAACAGCCTTTTCAAGATTGCTTTCGAAGTATTATGTCTTTCTTGCTTTTCTTAGAAGCTGCCACTGGAGCCAGACTGAAAAACAGCAGCTATTCCAACTGCTGCAAAAGGGAAAAAAAAGGTGAATTTTGATTCATTGTGATGTGTTGACCGTGCCTGGCAGCTAGACCCCCACGGTGTTCATCACTTACTCTCCTACAGTGGAGTGGCAGAGTGAATGAGAGGCAAAAGAAGGAAAAACTCAGGAGTCTCAAGAAATACAGTCTAATAAGTTATGAAAAAAGAGGAGACAAGTAATGCAAGAAGTCATTGCCAGCAGACTGATGTCCAACCGGTCTCTGAGCAATGACAACTTTTAAAAATTGCTTTGGACAACTCAGATAAGTTGTTCGGGCTGTGTCCCCTTCTAGCCGCCCCCAGCTTACTTGCTA
Organism: Pavo muticus; assembly: GCA_016647715.1. Classification (NCBI taxonomy): domain Eukaryota; kingdom Metazoa; phylum Chordata; class Aves; order Galliformes; family Phasianidae; genus Pavo; species Pavo muticus. Next base: position 416,984 of record JACDJE010000458.1, read on the forward strand.
TGGAGACAGTGTGAGAAACAGGAGGCCTTGATGCTGTGACACTCTCCAGGATTAGCTAAAACACTTCTGCGTCATCAATGCTTCATAGTTACCAATGTTATCAACATTTTAGTCACAAGTCTACAACATGGTACAGTATGGGCTGTACCATTCTGTTCATGTTCCTTAGATCCCTTCCTCTATAGAAACCATGTTTCTTGCTCATCCATGCTCTTGCTTGACATAGGCATACACTTCATGTACTCTTATAAGCCACTTCGACTTGGTCTGAGATAGTATGAAGACTTACTCGTTAGTGAGATTTAACTTAGGCCTGAGCATACTGAAGTTGGAGGAAGGTTTTCTGCTGACTTTGGTGGACTTTAAGATCAGATCTGTATTGCCTGTTGCCAATTGTAAGGAACTGAACCCAGTGTCTTCCTGTTTGCTGCCTGCCAGGTGTGGCCACCTGGAGAACAAGAAAGATGGTAAGGAAAGCAGCCACTGACCCCAGTTCTCTCTTGCCCATGGATCACTGCAAAGTGGGCTTCAGCCTTTCCCTGTGCAAGTGCTCCTGGTAGCAGCTGCTGCAAGGGGACAGATACTGGGAACTGATCATGCTGCCACGTGCCAAACACTAATAGTCTCTTATCCGTATACAGGCAGCAGATATTAGTAATTTTATTTTTGGCATTACATTATTCTATCTGCAAATGCCTGAAATTTTTTTGTCGTGATCATCTCATGAGCTGCTCTGTAGAATGATTTTCTCATCTCCACTCCCGTCAAATTAATAGAAAAAAAAGTAAGGTAAAAGGTCTGAGGAAATTCAAATTTCCCATTCAAAGAACAGGAGCTTGGAGTTGCAAATGCAGAGGAGTAACATGTGTTGTAAACAGGAGTGACTGGAAGCTGGTGGCTGCTATGTGAGCAGTGCAGGAGCTGAAGATTGTTCTTAGTGGACAGAATGTTGTACTCCTAAAATGACCGTGGCCTCCAATTAGCGGGCGTGTTGGTAGTCTAATAGAATAGTCAGGGAATGCTTATGTAGATAGGCAATCCGCTCAGATCATTAATGGTTTTATAAATGTAGGATTGGCTGTGTTGAACAGCAAAGTGCAGGAGTAATTTGATAACAGAGCACACAGACTTGATACCACCACTGATGTTGTAGGGCTTTCCTTATGTAGAGAGTAATGACTTAATTATTTGCTACTACTAAATTGAAGTAATGCAAGGAGAAAAGGGAAAATTATATATAGATCACAGCAGCTAACACTAGTGATAATCAGACTTCAGAATATCCATTTGGAAAAATCAAGGAATTGTCCATATCCCTCTGTGGGATATAATAATTTTAAAGTGAGAGTAACAGCAAGTAACTTGTATCTCTAAGGATGGTAATGTTATTATTAAACATCTCTAGCTGGTCATTGGTTATAGGTTTTTATTCTCAATACGCTTACTCCTTTGGTAGAGATTTATCTTTGATGACAAGAAAAACCCCATAAATAAATTCAGTCATATGAGAATAAGTGGAACGTAAATCAAACTTCCAAGAATACAATGCAAGTTAAGCTCTGCACTTCAGGAAAAGTTATAATAGTGTGTATGGATTTTTATACTAGGAAAGGCAATACTCTTTGATCATTCCATGTGTGCTTTCTATATTAATAGTTATTTGTAATTAAAAAATCAAATTCCCAGCTAATAACTCAATGATATTCTCATTTTCTGAGAGAGATCTACTCATCTAGCTCTGTAAATAATGGTAGCTGGAAAATACAATGGACATTTTTTTTTAGTTTATCCCTCTTAGACTAGTGTGTAACATCACTGCATAGAACATATTTACATTACTATGAGATATGATGAAGATGTAAACAGCAGCAGATAGAGTATTCAAATTAGTTTTTCATTTTTTTTTCCACCTTAATAAACTTGGCAAGGCTCCATCAAATTGTAAGGAAGTTATAAATAAGACATATTTAAGGAACGCAGCATAGGGATTCTCCTCCTTCACAGTTCAAGGAACTGAGCAATGATTTCCTGCCTACCCAAAGTTGTTTGGAACCCTTTTCACTTTTGGCATTTTAATTATTCTTAGACACTGCTTTGCAACAACTAATGTTAAGTGTGTATAGGTTGGTTTTATGTGGAATACTCTGCTTGGCATTTTTCCATTTCTTTAACAGATGCACAGAAATTTGAGTTTTCTTTATTTTGGATGGGATTTACTTTTTGCTCTCAAATCAAATTCACTTTAGTGATATGGCTACTGATGTAAACACGTGCTTTTAAAAGGCAAAATATTTCCTCTACTCTTTATTAAGACTTTGCTGTTTTAGGCTTTCTTTAGATACAGCTATTGCTGCAGACTTGTGGCCCCTCTGACAGAGTTGAGGCAGCAGTGGTGGTTGCTGTCAACACAGCAGCTAGTTTTGCTACAAGTTGGCATGAGAAAAGAGTCCTTCTTGCACTCACTTAGCTTTAACTCCAATTATTGAGATATTTTTTCTGCATAATTACACATACGGAGCGGGTTTTCTGTCCTTAAGGACAGCTGAAGGTGGGGCAAGGAAATTGTACACTCCAGTGAGTGAAGGAGAGTCAATGTCTTACTGAGGGTGTCTGTTGTCTTCAGAAAATAAATGAATATACATGGTGAGAAAATGGAGCAAATTTAAGAATATTGCATCATGCCTCACATACTGATAGGTCCAAAATCTGGTCATAAGCAAAGTTTCTGTTTCCAGTATTTATAAGGTCACAGTCTGTGAGCACTTGCAATTGCTACCATGAAAAGGGTGTGCTTTGCCATCTTTAATTGCATAAGCCCTTAAAATACCATCTAAGTATAGGTGGTAACCATGTTGTTGCTTGGCAATGTGATCGTATGGGAATTTCTCAAATTTTCTGTCTGCTACTAACTACGTCCAGAGACAGTTTATAAGTTTCCTTGTTGATCAGAAGACTAGATTACTCTTAGGCAGAAAAACTTAACGTGTATTTTATGTTCCTGTAGCAGCTCTCCTGACACTGTCAGTTCTTGTAAACCACACTAAAATGTCAAACATAATCCAGCTGTCAACAAGCAAGTTCCTGTTGCTTGATAGCAAATTAAGTTTCCCTTTGAAATAGTTTCTCTGAAGCTCAAGGCTGTTTTCATTATCCAAATACACTTGGGTGTTAGTGGGGAAAAAAAAGAGAATGATTTCACAATGTAATACCAGTACTAGCTTTTTAAAGTCTGTAGATACTTTAAATAAACAAAAACCTTGTTAATCCAATCTGCATAAACTCCAATTATTCAATATTTTAATTGTTTCTTAATCACATCTTACCAAAATAACTGATCTTACTGGTTATGAAACTAAGTTTTTTTCAGAGAAGGATTTTATTCTTATTCAAATATAAATGGAGAAGTAAAAAAAAAAAAAGATTACCAAAGCTCGTCTGTTGAAACCATGTGACTGGTTTAGAATGAAGGTCTGACTTCTGTTATTTGCTGTTGCTGATGCAGAAAGTGTGAACATTTGAAGATGTCCCGAAGGAAATAATGGATGCTTTACCTCTTGGAGTCTTCCAGTAAAGACCGTCTGCCTTTCAGACTGGCAACAGTAGTCTTGGACATTGCTTGACAATTGCAGGTTGTCTGTTTCAGTTAGCAAAGGTAATGAACTGCCATTTGCTGGCAACCATGATTTAATTGCCTGTGTCAAGCTTAAAATCCTATAAATATGTATTTTTTTAAAAAAAGTGGCAGAGAGTTCACTATCTAAAACTGTCCATATGAGGAGTGATCTATCAGAGAACAGTTGAAGCTTTCAGCTTGCATCTTCCATGAGAAATGCTCTGCAGTTAGCTGTATAAAAATACCTACGCTTCCTCTTGCCTGAAGTAGAAATTAATTTTAAAGCTGTTTTTTTTTTTCCTGTATAATACAAAACTTGATCATCTTTAACTATGAAGGTTAATAAAAACTGAACAAATAATTTTCATTATATAGTTGACATTCAAAATGTCCATTGGATTTTTCATTAAGCAATCAAAAGAAATTAAATTAAATTATGCATTATATGTACACGTGGTGATGATTGAATTACTGAAAGCAGGGTTGTAAATGAGTGTGACAAATTGTGCATTAAATATGCAGTTTAAGCTCTTTCATAAAAATTTACTCTTAATGAAAGTATTTTTATGTTCATAACATAGTGCAACAATGAAAGTCATATGTAGCAATGAAATTGCAACACCAGAATCTTGATGGGATTGAAATGTTAGGATATTTATGTGGCTAGGATTATAACTGTTTAGCGCTGGTTATTAACTTTTAATACAGACTTCCCTGACGGGTGAGAATAGCTCGCTCTCCTGTGGGCATTTTTTCTGAGAGCAGGACTGTGGTAACAGAGTGTGCTACACAGCTTGTGTTGGAAGCTGATTCAGTTCATGGAGACTTCAACTCATGTTAGCTTTCAAAAAGAAGAAAAATTCAAAGTAAAGGAAAAGGTGGATCTAGTTAGGTATCTTTTCAAAGTCTTAGAAGACAAGGTCATGGTCTTAACATAATCCTCCATAAGAATTTAAAGAAAGCATCCCTGAGCCACCACCTTGGTCTGCAGATATGACCAGTCTGAAAATCTTGCCCTGATATGAGAATGTGCCTTTCCAGGTTTGTAGTAAAGAGATCCTAATAAAAAAGCCCCAAAGCTTATTGAAAATAATTGACTTCATTGGGGCTCTCTTGTGATTATTTTCTGTGTTTCGAGAGGAGAAATAATGAGATTAAATAAAAGCTCTATTTTTTTCCTCACTATTTTTTCAAAATGCAAGTCAATAATACAATATCTGTCACTGAGAAACCATCAGTAATCTTGTTATGACTTGTGTAAATCTATGCAGGGAACATATATATTATACCATTTTTACATATTAACATCCTCTTAGTTTTTCCTGTCAAGTTTAGCATAAAACTGAAAACAATACAGTTTCCTTATTTTTGGAGTTGGAAAACACGCTATGTTTCTGCTCTGCTTCATTTGTCTATGTTAAAAACTTTTGGGGTCTGTAACAGTGTTGCACTTGGGAAGCTATCACTTACCTTGTTTTTCACAGTGAGCAGAGGAGGAACAAATTCTGATGCAGGTGTCAGCCATTACGGTTCATACAGAACTGTCTTACGGCAGTGTCTCTGCAGATAGTCCGTGTATTGCTTCCTTCCTTTCTTCTGATGTTTTTTAGAAAGTTGCTGGATAAAATAATTTGATTATGGCAGTATTATGTTATCATTTTTTTTTAAACAAATCCTTTTTACAATAGAATTCTAAAGCAGGGTTTCTCCTTTAACCTGTTTCATGTGATGGAAACTTGAGTTCATAACAAACAGCTCAAAATTTGGAAGGGGGAATTTCACTGAAGCTTAAATTTCAGATTCCATCAGGGAGTTTTTCTCATAGGTCAGAGAGAGAGTAAAGCCAAAATTAAAGGTCATCAAGACACTGCTAAATACTAAGCCTGCTGTTAATGAAGTTACCAGTCACAAAGGTAAATAGGATCACTGGTTCAAAAAATGAACTTCTTTTTTTCCACTTTAGCTGCAGATACTGATATTGAGTAGAAAGTAATAGTTTACCATTTAGCTTTTGAGGCTATTGTTGATTGTAAGTAAATGATGAAGAGACTTCAGTCAAAAAATAAAGCCTCAAATGTTTTACAGAGGTCACTGTATATGGCAGTAACTTTTGAAGGCATTTTATTTTCAGAAAGCTAATGCAGAAGTACCACAGATTCACAAGTCAGTAGTTACTGGAGATGGATATGGGAGTTGGAGGTCCAGAGGCTTTAAGGGAAAAAAAAGCCTACAGGAATTACTGCAAAGTCCCTGCTGCAATTATAGTAATGGTTTGGGTTGGAAGGGACCTTTAAGATCATCTAGGTCTAACCCTCTTGCTATAGGCAGGAACACCTTCCTTTAGACCAGGTTGCTCAGATCCCTATCCAGCCTAGACTTGCATGATTCCAGGGAGGAGCATCCACAGCCTCGCTGGGCAACCTGTTCCAGTGTCTCACCGCTCTCACAGTAAAGAATTTCTTCCTAATATCTAGTCTAAATGTATCATCTTCCAGTTTAAAACCATTTCTCCTCATCCTCTTGCTACCTGCCCTTATAAAAAGTCCCTCCCCAGCTTTCCTATAGAATCATAGAATCACAGAATGGCCTGGGTTGAAAAGGACCACAATGATCATCTAGTTTCAACCCCACTGCCATGTGCAGGGTCGCCAACCATAGACCAGGCTGCTCAGAGCCACATCCAGCCTGGCCTTGAATGCCTCCAGGGATGGGGCATCCACAACCTCCTTGGGCAACCTGTTCCAATGTGTCACCACCCTCTGTGTGAAAAACTTTCTCCTAATATCTAACCTAAACCTCCCCTGTCTCAGTTTAAGACCATTCCCCCTTGTCCTATCACTATCCACCCTCATAAACAGCTGTTCCCCCTCCTGTTTGTGTGCTCCCTTCAAGTACTGGAAGGCCTCAATGAGATCTCCCTTCTCTTCTCCAAGCTAAACAATCAGTTCCCTCAACCTTTCCTCATAGGAGAGGTGCTCCAGCCCTCTGATCATCTTAGTGGCCCTCTTCTGGACCCACTATAAGAGCTCAATGTCCTTCCTGTACTGGGGGCCTCAGGCCTGGATGCAATACTCCAGATGGGGCCTCACAAGAGCTGAGTAGAGGGACAATCACCTCCCCCTCCCTGCTGGCCGCTCCTCTTTTTATGCAGCCCACAACACAGTTGGCCTTCTGGGCTGCAAGCACACACTGTTGGCTCATGTCCAGCTTCTTGTCCACCAGGACAGTCCTTCTCCACAGGGCTGCTCTCAAGGAGATCTTCCCCCAGTTTGTATAAATACCTGGAATTGCCCCAGCCCAAATGCAGCACTGTGCACTTGGCCTTAATGAACCTCATTAGGTTTTCATGGGCCCACTTCTCCAGCCTGTCCAGGTGCCTCTGGATGGCTTCCCTTCCTTCCAGTGTATCGACTGTGCCGCTCAGCTTGGTGTCATCCGCAAAAGTGATGAGGGTGCACTTGATGCCATTGTCTATGTCGTTGATGAAGACGTTGAAGAGCACCGGTGCCAGGATCGACCCCTGAGGGACACCGCTTGTGACCGGCCTCCACCCTGACACAGAACCATTAATCACAACCCTTTGGCTGCTTCCAGCCAGCCAATTTCTAATCCATTGAGCAGTCCATCCTTCAAATTCATACCTCTCCAATTTAGAGAGAAGGATTGGTGAGGGACCATGTCAAAGGCTTTGCAGAAGTCAAGGTAGATGACATCCATTGCCCTTCCCTTGTCCACGAAAGCTGTCACTCCATCATAGAAAGCCACCAGATTGGTCAGGCATCTTCACCTGCCCTTGGTGAAGCCATGCTGGCTGTCTCGAATCACCTCTTCATCTTGTATGTGCCTTAACATAGCTTCTAGGAGGATCTGCTCCATGATCTTCCCAGGCACAGAGGTGAGGCTCATTGGCCTGTAGTTCCCTGGGTCTTCTTTTCTCCCTTTCTTAAAAATAGGAGTAATGTTTCCCTTTTTCCAGTCACAGGGGACTTCACCAGACAGCCATGATTTTTCAAATATGATGGAGGGCGGCTCAACAACCACATCAGCCATCTCTTTCAGAACCCTAGGATAATATCATCCGGCCCATGGACTTATACACATTCAATTTCATGAGAAGGACTTGGACTTGTTCCACTGTTACAGTGGGACAGAATCCACTCCCCACACCTTCACCTAGAGGCTCAGGGTCCTGGCAGACACGGGAAGCCTGACCGCCTGTGAAGACTGAGGCAAAGCACTCATTGAGTACCTCAGCTTTTTCTATGTCTGAGGAAGCCAGCTCCCCATTACCTTTCATTGGAGAGGGAGCACTCTCCTTGGCCTGTCTCCTCCTGCCTATGTACCTGTAGAACCCTTTCTTGTTATCTTTCATATCCCTTGCCAAGTTCAGCTCCATCTGTGCCTTGGCTTTCCAAATCCTATCTTTACACACACAGACAACAGCCCTGTATTCCTTCCAGGCTACACAACCCTGCTTCCACTTGCTGTACATTTCCCTCTTTTCCCTCAGTTTAAGCTGCAGGTCCTTGCACAGCCATGATGGTCGCCTGCCTCCCCTGCTCGACTTCCGCTGGGGGATGGAGGGCAGTCGCGCTCTCAGAAGGATGTCCTTAAAGAGCTGCCAGCACTGTCCTGTACCCATGCCCTTAAGGACAGTTTCCCAGGGGAACCCACTCAGCAGTTCCTCGAGCAACTGGAAGTTTGCTCTCCTAAAGCAAAGGGTCCTAGCTCTGCTTTTTGCCAGGCCCGCATTCTTCAATATCACAAACTCCACCAAGGCATGGTCACTACAGCCCAGGCTGCCTCCAATCTTAACCTCTCTCATGCTCTCCTCTGCACTGGTGAGCACCAGGTCCAGTAAGGCTTCACCTCAGGTTGCTCCATCTATTACCTGGACCAGGAATTTGTCCTCGACAGCCTCCAGGAATCTCCTGGATTGTCTGCCACCTGCCATGCCACTATCCCAGCAGATATCTGGGTGGTTGAAATCCTACATCAGGACAAGAGCCTGCAAGCGCGACACCTCCTGCAGCTTGAAGCAAGAAGGCCACATCAACAAGCTCCCCTGAACATGTGTCCTATAGAAGACTCCAACCACTAGATGCCCTTTACTGGACCAGTCCTTGATTTTTACCCACAAGCTCTCGACCTGATCATGGCTGTTCCTCAGACACAGCTCTTTGCAATCTATCCACTTCCTTACATAGAGGACAACTCCGCCACCCCTCTTACCCTGTCTATCCCTTCTGAAAAGCCTGTAGTCCTCAATCAGGGTATTCCAATCATGGGATTCATCCCACCATGTTTCCGTGATAGCAATTAGGTCATACTTTCCCAATTGCGTAGTGGTTTCTAGCTCCTCCTGTTTATTTCCCATGCTGTGCACATTGGTATAGAAGCACTTCAGCTTAGCTATGGGCCTCATTTCCTTCTTGGAGGAGAAGTGGAAATGGAAATGGGTAGTATATGAGTTCCTTAAACCATGAGCCCCATCAAAGAATGAAATAGTATAAAATTCTCATTCCTGCTGATTTCCTGTCACCCATTTTTTTAAACATTGCATACAACTTGCATTTGCAGATTTTTCATGCTTGTACAAATCTTCTAGAATTCTAACAAGTATATGAGAAATGAACATATACAGAAAGATTTTACCGATATTGTCTTATAAAGAAATTGTACCTCCTCCGTTAATGGTCAGTAAACATCTTTAATTATTTTGTGTACTGGAATTGTTCTGAAGTGCAGTGAAAGTTAAACTGATTCAGCAGCTGTAGTATTTAACTAAAAACAAATCATATGTCATTAATTTTGTCAGAATTAGGGCAGTTAGCATATAGGATGATCACATGAACTATCAGTGGGAGATGTAACAGTTACAAAGCATAGCACCAATTAAATGGGAAACAGTTCAGTGGGAAGCTAAAATAAATAACAACAAAATGGGTATTTTGTTGTGTCAGAATAAAAAAAATTGGAGTCTTTATTGTCTTTAAGGAGAAGTACAAAGATGGAAAATAGCATAAAACAAGAAACAGAAATTTAAGTGTGCAATTCAAATACATAACTATTCACAAGGATATTCTAGTAGTAATCCAAATGTATACATTTTACTATGTTTTGTTGTTACTTGACATGACATCCTTGTACTCTGTATAGTACAGAATTTCCCAAACCCTTGAGTTTTCTCTTTTCAAGTAAAAAAAATGTTGTTTTCCTAAACATAAATGTGCATGAACATATGATAACGTATGATAAACATGTGATAATATTCAACAAAAGAAAAAAATAGAGGGAGAGGGAGAGAGGGTAGTGTATGTAAATCCTGTGGTCTGAGACTTGCCTTTGAAGCTGTGCTCTCTTTTCCTTTCATTGTGTATGACACCACAAACAGACTTCTTAGTGCTTGGTAGTCTTGGCTATCTTTCCATTGGCCTCATTAAAATCTGGGCTGTCTAAAAATCCATCCAGTTTATTAAAAATACTACCTTTATTGGACATCTCTTTGATTCTTCCTGAATTTCTTATGTTGCACCCATAGCACTTTCAAAGGCGCTACAGCAACAAGAGACAAGACGCAATAGTTTTCTCTGTGTATTTTATGGTCTTTGTGAATACCCAGATCAATGGTTTTACTATTATAAAGTGCCCCATGTTTTCTTTAAAGGAGAGTTCATAGCCTGTCTTGACAATGATAGGAACATTATTGAGAGGTCCCTCTTTTTTCAAGACAGAACCTATATACTGAATACATCTACCTTTGAGGCGTATGTGAGGATGGAATATCTTTAGTCCTTATAATATGGTACATAGCTTTTCTAGATAAAAGAAGTATTTGTTCAAAATTAATTAAAAAAAACCACCTTATGAGACAGGAGGTAGTTGATCTGTAGTGTAAATCCCTATTTAAACTACTGCAACTGGCTAGTTATCTTGCTAGGATTTTATCTCTGAGAAGTAACACAGTGACATTGTTGCCTCTTCCTGATATAAGAGCTAAACCTTTTTTTTTTTTTTTACAGCAAACAAGAACGCTGATTTCACCTATGTTCTACCCAATTGAAAGAGAAGGGGTTGCACTTGTTAAAATCTTGTGCAGTGACCTCACTTTACTGTAAATAGAAAAATGCAGGCTAGAGATTGAAAGAAGAGATTTCATTGTCTGAGTTCTTCAAAAATCCCTGGTTGCTTCTATCAGAAGACTTGAATATAAATTTAAACAATCTTTTTGTTAAACTTGGGAGTAATTTCAGTTTTTTTCATAAAAAGATCAAAAACAATGTACAGTGCACTTTTGGTACAGAATAGTCATAACTTGGACCATTTATTATCAGATGCAATTATGCAACAATGATTTTATCTCTCTGCATCTAAATAGAGAACATATAATGACCAAATTCATTAATTGAAGGCTTAACTGCATAATCCACCTAATGTTTATAAGAGCTCTTACTTTGACATAGTGGCTTCTCTGAAAATGCTTGTCATGGTTTTATCTTCCAGATATCTAGACATGAGGAAATTTAAAGAGGACTTTTGTAAAGGTTAGTTAATTACGGATAATAAATTTTGTTTTGCTGGTGTAGTCTCCCAAATGATTTAATTTTCCAACAAAGTGTGTTGAGCCAGTAAATTAAAGCTTACCTTTTGTTTGCAGTGCTAGATTTCCAATCAAATTAAAGGTGACAGTGAGAAGGAGGCCCTTCAACTTTCCTACTGTGCTTCATCTTACATGACAAATTGCATGGTAAAGGTGTTACTGATTTCTCATAACTTACATCGCACCATCATTTGAATAGCATTAAACACTCTTAGGGGAATAAACTTACCTCGATTAGACATGGTACTAAAATAAAGATAATCTAGTATCTGTTTGCATCTTGACTATAGTCTGCTATCAGGCCTTGGGCCTGTTGCTTTACATTGTGAGAACTCTGGTTCTTAAACAGGTGAAGTTGCGATAATGAAATATTAGGAAATGCTGCAAGACCTAAGGAGGAATACAGGAAATATATAAATAAATAATTTCAGTTAAGAAGTACTTTGTCTCTACTTAATTAATAGCATCTCTGTGGTTGGCACAGAGGAATTAGTCCTGCCAAGAATGGAGTGTTACTGTAGAGATGTTACATTTGGGTGACTTTCCTAAAATCAATCAAAGGTTTTGAATCATCAGATTATTGGAAAAGTTTTTTAAGTTAAGTTGTATAAATATTTCTGCAAGCTACTTTGGGAAGTTCCAAGTGCACACAGTTATTTCACCTGGAGAAACGAGTGTTATTTTCTCTTTATTCTTTGTAAACGTGTCTTTTCCTAGACTCATTTAATGGCTTGCTCAATCTGTGACATAGTTGTTTTCCCCTAACCTGAGGCACTGCAGATGATGCCTACTGCTTTCTGCTGCCCATGAAAGGGGACTACAGCCATTGGTTTCTAGCTGAAGCACCTCAGGTCATTGGATGGGAGAAGCTAGGAACAGATCTCACTCCTGACTCCCTGACTCGACTGCTTAGTTTTCTGGCTGCCTGCACTGTTCAGAAACATGACTTAGTGAACCTCGATGACCAAGTGGGGCTGACAACGCAGCACTCCAACCCCTGAGCTGCTTTTTGACTGCTGCATGGAAGAGGACAATGGCACTCCACAGCATCCCACAGGGGTAGGGATGAGAGCTGGTTTCTCTATGGCCTTCACAGAATCACAGAATTGAAGGGGTTGGAAGGGACATCTGGAGATCATTGAGTCCAACACCTTGCTAAAGCTGGTTCCTTACAATAGGCTGCACATGAAAGTGTCCAGAAGGCCTACCTTGTAATTTTGGGTGTCTTAATCATAGCTGTATCATTCCAGCCTTTAGCAATGAGCTTTGGTTCCACCACAACTAATTTGCAACAATAATCATCATATTAAATACTATAAAAATTTCATCATGAATAATGAGAAATAATTTGTAGTTATTTTTGATGACAGACTTTTCTATTTCTCACTATTGTCTTCACTTAGAACAAAATGATGTTGTCTACAAATGCTATAATGTCTACACAGGAAAAATAATAGTAGTTGGAAATATTTTTATACATACATTTTATTAGGTTGAGTGAAAAACATTCTAGGCACGTACTATCTTCATAACATTTCCTCTTGCATCTGACATACCAAATTTATATGGTGTCATAGCCTCAATTTTCTGTCTCCAAACATTTTTCTTTATTGGGGGTAGGCAAAGAGATTGGGCAATAAAAAGAATGTGTCATGGTTAACAAGGAAATATTGAATTTATTAAAAGCTTAATTAGATTTAAATGACACAATCTTTTGCCTGTAATTCTCATCTTTTTAACAATGTCTGCAAAGTAAGTGTGGCAGATTCCTGTAATGTCAGGAGGCAAAGTACCATTCAGTGTTTTGTTACAGTTGGTGCTGTTTTTTTATTTTCCTGAATACCTCAGTAAGAATTGAGATGCACCCTTTATTAATACTTAAAGACAATTTTCATAGCAAAAGAGTGGAAATGACCCAAACTGATGCTGGGAGTGGTTCTGTCTGTACCCACTCTGACATTCTGTGCTCTCAGCTTTTCTCTGCTCTTTCTCAAGGTTTAAAAGCACAAGAAACATGGCAGGGAAGCCTGTTGGTGCTTGCGCTGCCTCATTGTAAAGAAGCAGCGTTTGCTTCACAGCTGAGTGAAGGATGGAGGCTGCTACAGGTTAATCGGACCTGGACAAAATCATGTCATTATTTTGAGAGTCTCGGAGGGGGCAGAGGTGATGCACACAGTAGTCCCTGTGGGCCATGGTAGGGGTGCAGCTGCCCTCTGCTGAGGGCTGGCTCTGGGGACGTGGAAATAGGTGTCTTATGGACTCCTAGGGAGTAGCTTTTAGTGTTGTGTCTGTTACCGCCTTTGTATGTGAAAGCACTGCCTTCCTTTGACAGCACTGGGGAGATGATGCAGTGACTCAGCTGCAGTTTGTGCTACTGATGTGACAAGCAGAGCCTGCGAGTCAAGCTGAATGGTGGAGGGCCTTTTGTTGTGAGAACAAGCCAGGCTCGGGATGGAATTATAAACTGCTCTTGTGCTTGAGCCTGAAATAGGATTTCAGTGTGTTTTCAGAGCTGAAAACAGTGCTTCCACTGCAACAGCTCAGAAAAACAAAGAAAGGTGCTTGTATGTGCTAGTAAAACTGTCAAATACAAAAAGTAAATGAATTCGGAATAAATTTGCATACTTCATTAAAAGATAGGAACTTTTGTTTGAACTCTCTCTCTCTATCTATATATATGCCTGTTAACTTTTTATCCACTCATATATTATTTCTTTTGTTCATCTTTCCTACTTTTCTCATGTGCTTTGGATCTTGTAGGAATACAATACAGCTGAAAAAGGGCTTGCCTTCCTGAGGAATTGCTTTTTTTTTTTTTTTTTTTTTTCCCCCAGCTATGTTATAGTATATTCATAAAATAAAATATTACTTCTCCCTATAAACTGTATCAGTTTTCAGACTCCCATGGCTATAATCACTCACTGCTACAAGTGCATTAACCAACAGTTAGATCAACTGAATAGTTTATAAACGGGTTACAGTTCTTGTCATTCCCTTAATCCTTAAAAGGTTGGCATATATGATTGTTATTTGCCATAAGATTGTGATCTTTTCTTTCTACTACTACTTGGGATGATAAGATATATACTTTAAACATTAAGTACTTAAGAGATAGAAGTGCGCCTAAAGGCAGCTTATCATAATGCCTGAAAAAAAATGAACAGATAAGCAGCGTTTTTCTTTCTATCTTCTGTTTTCAGAACAGTGATTTTTCTGCAGCAATGAAAGAAAAGGAAGTCCCTTGGTCAGGCTCCGTGGAGGGGGTGTGGGAGGGTTTAACTACTGGGGTCAGGCTTAAACCTTCATTTAGATGAACATAACTAAAATCGCAGAATAACCCTAGCTGGTCCTAGGGTTATAGACAGAAGAGTATGTGTGTAAGTCATTGTTTTTTGGGTGCTGTAGGAATGAAATTAACCTGGGTTTAGAAACTCATTTTTTCTGAGTATTGGTATTTTATTCATAAACAAGAGTGTGAGTAGCTGCTCTTGTTCACAGTCTTGCCAAAACAATGAGAAAGGATAGGATGGTGTTTCAGGATCTGCAGGATGTCCTTTTTTTAAGCTGCAACTTATCTGAAGAAAAATATTCCGTTATCATCAGATGCTGCATAGACGTAAGAGAGAGATGTGATTATTTTTGATACCAGTCTTGCATTTTCATTGCTGCAGCTTGCAGAACACTGCAAGAATTAGGACTCTTTAGCCTCTTCTGTTCCCCAAGGCACAGCTTTAAGCTTGTATTACTAAGACACAGGTGACTTCAAACTTGCAGTAAGAGTAGGCACCATTAATTTCTAGGCTTCTGCTGCTCCCCAAAGAGGAAATGTGAGTTCATAATGCCATCCCTGCACTTTACCCTCTGGACTTTCTGAAATACTGAGGCTTTGCATTCCCTATTGTACGTAACCCATAAGCTGGCCCCAAACACTACCTAAAAGATAATGAGATGCTGGGATTTGCTAGTATCAGCTTCCTGTTGTTTGCCAGACACTGCTAATGCTTTCCAGTTCTTCTTTTTCCTCATGCTAGCTTGAAACCTTCCCTGGAGAAGGAATGAGATGATCTTGCTGTGCCAAATAAAAGCATTTCAAACGGGAACTGCTTGAGGCTAAGTGAAAACGATTCCTGGGAAAATTCTAAGTTCCTGCCATCCGCCAGGCTGAGCAGGTTGGTGGATGCCTACTAAGTTGTCTCCTATCTCAAAATAACATTCAAAAAAATCTTTTTTTTTTTTTTTTTTTTTTTTTTCTGCAGAGCATACAGCACAGGGTTTTTTTGCTCTTCCACTCAGACCTGTGCTCTGCCATTGGTCAAGCATGGTACAGTGTTTGGATCAGTTTACTTGCTCACTGAAGAGTATTTCCCTATGCAAGTGAAGTAGTGCAGGTTGGGAAGGTCCTCAGGGAGTCAGCTGCTGCCAAAGCAGCTCCTCAGACTTGGGAACCTGAGCAAGCTGCCAGGTGGGCTGGCACTGCCTGTGGAGGCTGTAGCACTTTCTGAAAAGGGCCCTGGAGTGGAAGGCAGAGGGTTCTCAGGTACTGTGGCTTGAGTCCCTTCTGCCCAGGCCTGGCACTGTGATTGGAGGGGCTTGCCTTGCAGGCAAAACATTTCTAGGTTAACATAAATTTTCTGAAGATGCTCCCAGCCTTTCATCTTAAATCAGTTGTGCAGGTGGATGGTGCAGATTTTCAAGCTGCTGGCACAGCTGCAGCTTGCACTAGGAGGAGCTGAGTAGGCTGCAGGGCAGGCAAATGCTGCTTCGTGGGCTGCCATCTTCAGAGGTCCAAAATGGGAGCTTGCAGGATTGTGGCACAGAGGAAGGGGTTGATGAAACTGTCTACTGGCGTCCTTCCTGAAATCCTCTCTGCCAGACTGAGCCATGTTTGATATAGTGGTCGGGTGCCAGAGGTGGATCTGCTGAACATCTGCCAGCAGTACTGATGACAAATAGCTCAACACAGCTGTCAGAGGTGGGAACCTTCTCACATGAAGTTTGAAGTTGGCTTCTCCACTGTTTGTGCCAGAAGTAGCTGAAAAAGCCACAGAGTAGACAGAGAATACCTGAGAATATTGCAGCTGAAATTATTGTGGGAGGGCTGTCATGGAAGTCTCACAGTCAGGAAAGGTGTGCCCTCTGAAAGAGAATCGTCTTTTTAATTATAATTAAATGTTTAAGGAGAGAGCGAAGAGTCTCATTTTACAGGTTTTGAAAATCTAAATGAGAGGCTGGCAATTTTTACTGCTGGAGTATTGATTCATTTTATGGAGAGCTGAATTCTTGAGTAAACATCAGAACCAAGGCATCATTTGTGAGTCTGCTGCACTACATACCCCAAAGTGAAGGGTTACAAGTCAGGCTGTGGCTTGGTTCGGGTAAGGAGAAATGGAAATCAGAAAGCCTGAATATCTGTAGTTATTTTTAAAACTCTTAAGAATCTAAAAGCTGTAGTAGGTAGAATCCCACTTGGCACGCTGAATTTTGGCAGTTATTTCCCACATACAAGTAATGGTAGGGTTAGGAATAATAGGGACTACAGAGACTGCAGGGCTTTCATTGCAGAATTTTTTTTTTTTTTTTTGTAATTCTTTGCCGCTATAAAGATGAACTTGTTAGAAAGGTTTGGTGCCTCAAGAGATGCAGTTTTCTGAGACATATTTTTGCTTTACAGGACCTATAGGTCTCTGAATTCTTCAAGAAGAGCCAAAAATATTGCATATTCCTAAACTGTCTTTTTATATAAAAAACTTGTGTTCTTTTGAGTAGTTGTGCTAAGAGAAAATCTAAAGAGATCCATGTCAAACCTTTCTATGTCTACGGTACCATTACAGGTTCTAACATTTATTGAAATTGGGTATCACTGTGATTTAGAATATCCCAAAAATTAGACGTTCTTAGTGAAAGGAAATAGACCTTTGGCCTTAAAAGTCATGAGCTAGGCTGTATAGAACAGATAACACTGGAAAGTTTTTCTACTTAGTGGTTCAGCAGGAGACTGGGTGGGAAAGCTGGCAAAATTCAAAACAGTTGTCTAAGTATGCCTGTCCATCTGAAGTATTTAAGAGTTTTCCAAACCCCAATGATGTCTGCAAAACACAATTATTTTGATAAATCAGAAAATTTGAATAAAAATGTTTAATTTGTTTCTGTTGTTATTTTGCAATCCCAAAATTTAAATAGGATTACCGGATCTATAGGCATCCAAGGATGCAGCCTTGAATCTCAGGATTTTTTTGACACATAGCAAATACATTTGTTCATATTTCTCTATTAGCAGTTATATTAGTCTTGTAAAAAAAAACCTTTTAATATAATGTCCCTGCTAAACAGCATAACTATTTTCTGACAGGATACTGCAAATTGTTTCTAGTAATTTCCTAATGGGAGATTGAGACTGAGACCTGATCAATAAAACAGAATCATTACAATGCTTTATCACTGAAAAGCTAAATTTCTGAGTGATGAGGATTATAGATTTTTTTTTTTTTTTGTAAGCAGGAATAAATTTGTTATAGAAGAGAAGGTGTAGAGCAATGATTATCTGAAACTAGAATTTAATGAATTTGGAAATCAATGTAATCATATGGCATGATAGAATCACATGTAAAAATGTATTGCAATTGCATTATGCAATACTTCAAATGTTGCTCTTTTTTAATAGGAGAATACAATAAGTTTAAAAAAAAAATTATTACTACCAGCCAGTATTAAGGATAGTAATTTTATCTGCATTTAGAGATTCAGAATGAGAATTCTTGCCAATTTATCTAATGATATTTGCCACTAGAGGCCAAATTAAATCCACGACCAAGTAAAGATTTGACTTTCTGTGAGGAAAATTGCTTATGAACGTCAGAGGAGAGAAAGAATTTATTTGCTCTGAAAGATGAAGTAAAACAATAACAGCAAACGAAAATGAACTGCAGATTTAATGTGGTTGTTTACTCATGTATAAGCTGTAATTGTATTTTTTTTTTATTAATACTAATAATAAAAGCACTAATAATTTTGCCCTGCATTAAACAGATCTGAAACAGAACAGTAATTGTCAGAATGCCTGTGTTATGCAGCATAAACAAATGCAACAGAAACAGAAGATTTACTGCACATAATACATATATTGCATCTTGGGTAATGAAATGACAGATGTAGATATTTACTTTGTTCTCTAGATCCATTTGATGTTCAGAATTTCTGTATTTCTGAACTCAAGGACAAGACGTAATTTACTGAATGGTATTTTTGTTAAGCAGAGCGTTCATGTTCAACTTGGACTTTCTTGTTAGTTCCTGTGATATAAGGAGTAGAAAAGGAGAGATAGTTCTGTGGAACTTTTGATTTCTGTAGCTACATAGTAAATAAGATTTGGAAATAAAACTTCATGCATATATGCTTATCTCTAAAGAAGTCAACACAATTAATTAATCATTGCTATTGTATGCAGTGTTTCCAATCTGTTCATTTTGGTGGATTTTATAAAAGTGACCCACGTCATACAGAGAGGGAGACAGAGAGTGCTGTAGACTGCTTCATAGGATTAATGAGCTTAGGAAGCTTCATGGTAGCACACATGGTCAAATATTCGACCTGGTTTTCAATTGGCTGACAGCAGGCATTCAAACCACAATGTCTAAAGAAGGAGTATTTCATACAGACAATGAGACCTGCTGGAAACCATGACAGGTGTATATCTTTCCAGCAGGGCTCATCTTAGTTTAGTTAAATAGGGAGCTCATGACTGAACTCCAGTATAAGAAGGCGTTTTACAGCAGGAACAAGCCTTGAAGTATGAGCTTAGAAACAGTACACAGATGTGCAGAGATAGAGCTAGGGAAGTCAAAGCTCACCTAGACTCGATGTTTGTAAAGAACTTGAATGGCAACAAGAACTTCTGCTACGTTATTAGTGAGATGCTGGAAAATAAAAATGCAGACCTATGTTAGTACTGTTGGCTCTTTGTTGTCAGAGCACCCTAGCTGATTAGGCCTGCGCAGTCAGGCTGGTCAGGCATGACTTTCCATGCTGACTGTCACCTAGAAGTGTTCTGCAAGAGGGGCTTGCTCCATATTTAATTGCATTTTAACCAGTGCTTTGGCCTTAGTTGATTTCATCCATAGTGTTGCTTTCTTGATCCGCCCTTACTAGTCTAAGCTTGTTCTTCTTGTTTTTCTGTGATTGAGGTCAATGGAGAGCTGAGCATTTAGCTGTGCTGATCCTTCTGCATTCATTCCCCTTTCTCTGCCTTGGGGTAGACACTGCTTGCTGCTGTCTGTTCTCAGACATACTGACACGTTACTATGATAAATTTTCCCTTTGTTTGATTGCCAGAAGGTTTTATTTATCTGTCTCTGAGTGTGTGGAAGACTTTCTCCTTAAGTTCACTTTGTTCTCGTACCACTTTTTCATTAGTATTATTAAAACTTTACATCACTCTCATCAAAGTTACCTTTCAAGTACTGAACCTATTTTTTACTTAGTGTGATGTTATGTGATAGCACCAAAAGGATAAACTAGAGAAAACAGGTCTAGTGATGCCTGTTGGGAATTACAGGCAACAATTTTACTCTTTAAAATGAGTAAAATGGTAAACTAAGCCTCCTTTCTGTAAAAGTAATGGATTTGCATGTTTTTTTTTTTTTTTTTTTTTTTTTTTTACATTTTTACCTCTATTTCTGTACTCTAATTAAGAAATCTCCTTAATACCATCTATAGGTATTACCTCCTTAAGCTTCTGCTTTTCATGCTGAACTGCCTTTCCTACAGCAAGCAAATGCATGACTAGATATTAGAGTATTTGCTTTCTAAATACTCTCCTTTAAAAAGTGTTTAGGGAGAATTCATGAATGTCCCATGTAATTCTGTACATTTTAAGAAACAACTCTTTAGATGGCAAAAATAAACACTCCAATTGCAAGAAACACTATTTCAATACATTAATTTTACTTTCAGAATTGGAATGATATCTTTTTAAACCATATGCAGGATTGACTGATTTATTTATTTTCTGTCATGTCCTTTTAACCAGCTAAATCAGTACTTCCACCACACTTATGCTCAAATGTAGCCCATAGTTAATCAGACAGCTTCTGGATTTCCCAATGTCTGGGTGTCTGACAGCAATTTTAGCTTTTTAGTGTCTCTATATTAGTGTGATGTTCATGCTAGAGTATTACAATGATACCTCCCCGGGACTCATTTTGATTTCATGTCAGCATATTTTTTTAGACAGAAGCTCTGATATAGGTAAGATTAATCAGGGGAATACAACTGATTTGTTACTGTAGACTGTAGTCTATTTCTGATAATGCTTTAAAAGCAGCTGCTAAAATCAAGTGAAAGTTGTTTGTAAATCCTCTGTTTGTCAGTTAATGACCAAGTCTTTGTTTTATTTTCACTTCATGTGAGATTGCCCTTGCTTCCTTTTCTGAGCTTGGAATGGTTTCTACAACGTTAGCATTTAAAAACTTACCAGTGATAAGCATTATATTTGTATTTAAAAGATTTAAAAAAAAAAACAAACAAAGAAAAAAATCCCCAAAACAACAACAAAAAAAGCCAGCACCATATGTTAACTTATTTGCTGCAGATGTATACGTCAATATAGCAAATACAGGAAATGAAAGGATACAAACATAAGGGAAACAATTAAAGCTACTTTAACAGTTAGTGTCATGTTTCATCTCGCTGCATAATAAGACAGAAGAACTTTTATGAAACCTTGTGATTTAAACCTCCTTAATTAAAATTTCATTGAGAAGAATAAGACATTTTAATGGTCAGCTTCAAAGATACCTTTTGCAATTGCTGCACATTGTAATGTATTTGCCATGATGTGGTATTTGACTTTCTAAATGTTAATGATTTTCATGATTGTCAGAGAGGTTTGTGAAAGTTATTGTTAACTACAGAAATTCAGAAGCCTTGCTTTATGAGCTGCCTTTTAATGTGACGGAAATTGAAGCGGTTTTTCCCATCAACATTTTCTTCCAATACAAATAACTTCAAAACAATGATTGTAATCTGATTGTTGCATCTGGGCCTTAACACATTTTGCAAATTGAGTTGGTCATAATTTCACATAACTATGTTTTCATCCCTTTAGGAAGAATTCAATCTGCTCAACTACTTCTCTGTTCTGGGAAATGCCTGTAAAATATTTATATTGCCATAGTTCAATATTTGTTTGATGCTTTTTTTTTTTTTTTTCTTACCCTTTGAGGGTCTGATAGCTGTTAAGCAATTTAAAAATTACTTGTCTGTTACGTTTGCCAGGTGGCTTGGACAAAGATTCTACATCTTATTCTTCTTGGCTTAAATACATTTTTTTTCTTTTCAAATTTCAAGCCTGACTCCAAGATAGTTCACAGAACCAGAAAGGGTATAAAATGATCCACAAATTTCCAATTATAAAGTGTCCCAGGTTTAAAAAAGTCACAACCTTTTGCTTTGCACGGCTGATCCTGCAGGCAATTGTGTTGGTTGTGATCGCTTACAGAAGTACTTTTTGTTATCTAATGGACCATGGCAGGAACAATTTGACCCATTTTACCACGGGAAACCATAACAGATTTATTTGAGGTTTTACAAAGTACTGAAGTCTAAAGATAATGTAGATGTCTTATGTATTTCTATTGCTGAGGCTGTATCCTTTGAAACTAAAAAAGAGATTACTGGAGTGAATCTGAGCTGGTGACTTGGTTCTGTAATTAACTACAGATAGATATAATAGTTTATAACCAGTGAAGATCTGCTTCTGTGTGATTCTTTCTACACAACTGCTCAAAAACTGCCCTTTCTGGGCAACTGCTCAGAAATCTTCACCTCAGTGTCACAGAATCACAGAATGGCCTGGGTTGGAAGGGACCTCAAGGATCATGAATCTCCAGCCCCCCCACCATAGGCGGGGCCACCGACCTCCACATTTAATACTAGACCAGGCTGTCCAGGGCTTCATCCAACCTGGCCTTGAACACCTCCAGGGACGGAGCATCCACAACCTCTATGGGCAGCCTGTGCTAGCACCTCACCACTCTCATAGTAAAGAACTTCCCCTGACATCCAACCTAAATCTTCCCTCCTTCAACTTAAGACCATTTCCCCTTGTTCTGCTGTTATCTACCCTTTCAAAGAGTTGACTCCCCTCCTGTTTATAGGCTCCCTTTAGGTACTGAAAGGCTGCAACGAGGTCACCCTGCAGTCTTCTTTTCTCCAGGCTGAACAAACCCAGCTCCCTCAGCCTGTCTTCATATGGGAGGTGCTCCAGCCCTCTGATCAAATTCGAGGCCCTCCTCTGGACCCTCTCCAACAGCTCTCTGTCTTTCTTGTACTGGGGACTCCAGACCTGGACACAATACTCTAGATGGGGCCTTACAAGCGCAGAGTAGAGAGGGACAATCACCTCCCTGTCCCTGCTGGCCACTCCTCTTCTGATGGTGACCAGCAGTAACGTTTGCCTAGTAATCCCCTTCAAACCTGAGAGTGTAAATGAGGTTATACAGTATTGAAAAAGAGAAGTTTGAGCATCAAAATACATTGCGTTCAACTGAAATGACTTAGTTTGGTTACTTTGTCTTCCATGCATCCTACATGATCGTGTGCAGTATATCGGTGACAAACAGAATGATCTATATTGCTGATCTGCCTATATACAAAGAAGTGCTTATCTGAACTTGATAATCCTAGTGAGATAAATAATAGCTGGGTTTTCAGTTATTCTAGTAAAAGTAGTTTGTAAATGTCCAAACTAAGTTCATTCCCAAGCTTTCAAAAATAGCATAAGTATTGTCATTTTAGCAGACAGTTAGCTTTAAGAGCTTGAACAGTACCACAAAAAAATAATAGAAATATTGATGAGTGTTGTATTAGGCGACAGCGAGGCTACGGGATGTCGCGGGATAGTGGCCCCCCCCCCGCCTCTGTAATTGGACAATGCACCTTTAGGGGGTGTAGACGAAGTAGAACAAGAATGTACTTAAACTGATGCCACGTGGAATTAAACGCCATTTTGCCATTTTCCTGCTCATCATATTGGTGTGTTATGCAGTTCTTGGCCCTGATCAGGTAATTGATCAGTTTCGCAAGGGTTGATACAGCCTGAACAGAACGATCACGACAACAGATGGTGCACCTCTCTGAGACAGTGCTGTGTTTTTTGCCCTTTGCGAGAATGCTATACTGCTATCTGCTATACTGAACGCTATGCTTATTTAGAACTGCGCTTTTATCCTGCCGCTGGAGCGGTAGAAGACCAGGTAAATGGTGAATTTATCCTGCAACGGAGTGTTGTAGATGACCAGGTTCAGTGCTAGCTTATCCTGCAGTTCGTGAAAGTTTGTGGGGCAGCAAATCCAAATGCAGAAGACCGGGGATCGGTGCATGCCTGCAGTTTGCTGAAATCTGCCTTCTCCAGCAACTGTGGAAGATCGGGAATCGATGAATTTATCCTGCAACTGCTGGTAAGTTGCAGAAGAAACCAGGTTACGGTTTGCTTACCCTACAACACGCAGAGACTTGACTGCGTTTGTAGAAGACTGAGGAAAATTCGGTGCGGCTTCTCTTAGGCAACGGCATCTTTACTATGGAATCGCTACTTAAGGTAATATTTCAGCTTTCTAACGATTATCGCGGCAAATCTGTGCCTTCTAAGAAGGATATTCACGCTTTTATATCCCGATTAAAGCGGGAGGGGGAGGTTAAATTCCCCCAGGAGATTCTCGACTACCGGAGATGGGATGACCTCATCTCCGTGCTCGCACAACATATTATGAGCGCTCAGAAGGGTGGCTCTGAGTTAAAAACTTTTAGTCTGATACTAGCGGCATTAAAAGCAGCCTGGGAGGAGGGTAAGATATCAACAGAGGCTCGACAGATCCTGGGACTTACTGGTGGAGGTGAGCCGCCGGACCCGGGGGGGTCTGACGGGGGTTTGGAAGCTGTTGTCTGCAGGAGCCAAGAGGAGACGGAGCATAACAGAAAAATGGCGCCGGCCGAGCCAACCGCTCCTAGCTCGAAAGAAGAAAAACAACAAGATCAAGGCCATTCGGAGTCTCATCCCCATTCCTTGCAGACGCATCCCCCGTTCACATCAAGCAGTTCACTGTATCCTTATCTAAATTGCGTCAGTACACTTGGATTCCAGGGGGCGGAGATCCACACGAGCAGGATCAGCCCTTCTGCCCACCCGGGGAGGGGCCGGGCAAAAGATCTGTCCAATACAGACAGGGGGCGGAACCCACCGCCCCTGGCCACTCCCAGGGACGATAATGAGAGCGATTGCGCAAGGGAGAAGGAATGGGCTGGCCCTAGAGGAGGGGGGCCAGTAAGTAGAGGGGGAGGGATCAAATGACGGACTGGAATCGGATTAGATCGGAAACTTTGGGGAGGGACATGGTTCCGGAAGCATTGCCGGTGATTGTGAGTGATCGTGGTCCCGAATGGGTACCCCTCGACCCTAAAGGCGTCACGCGCCTGATGGAATTTATGGATAAGAGAGGCCTGAAATCGCCTCTGACACTAAACACACTACAGGCTTTGACCGCACCGAGACCTTTCCTCCTACTCGACATCGTAAATCTAATGCGTATGGTGCTCAAGCTCAAAGCTTTGCAGATAGGCTTTTAGCTGCTGAGATCTGTGCAGCAGCAAGGGCTGTGTTTCTTATTTAGGGAAGCTAACGATGCTTGCTCCAAATCATACTGGCTGGCTTAATATCTCTCTAGCTTATATCTCTATAGGCGCCCGTGCACTAGCCAGGACATGCTCTATTCCTTTATCTGTAGCACGTGATGTCGTCCAGGCATGTCCCCACTGCAATTCTGCACCAGTAATACCGGCTGGAGTTAATCCTCGTGGCCTTGGACCACTACAGATTTGGCAAACGGACTTTACGTGGGAACCACGTCTATCCCCTCGTCCTTGGCTTGCAGTTACAGTGGACACTTCCTCTACTGTCATCGTAGCTACGCAGCATGCCAAGACTAACTCGTCCGCTGCACAATACCATTGGACTGCTGCCATTGCGGTAATGGGCTTACCTAAACAAATTAAAACCGATAATGGGTCCTGTTTCGTCTCACGCTCAACCCAAGAGTGGCTAGCATTATGGGGTATATCTCACATCTCAGGTATCCCAGGCAACTCTCAGGGGCAAGCAATCATAGAGCGTGCCAATCGCCTCCTCAAGGACAAGATACGCGTCCTTGGGGAAGGAGAGGGTTACAGGGACAGGATCCCTGTGGCTAGACAGGCGGAGATACTAGCAAAAGCTCTGTACGCTTTGAATCATTTTGAACGCGGAGATTGCATTCGAACTCCCGTGCAGAAACACTGGCAACCCAAAATCTTAAGCGAGGGTCCTCCGGTTAAGGTTAGAGTGGACACTGGTACATGGGAGACAGGCTGGAGGATATTAGTATGGGGAAGAGGATACGCCGCAGTGAAACATGAAGAGACAGGCAAAATTGTATGGGTCCCATCACGAAAAGTTAAGCCAGATCTCAAAAACAACACTCTCTCTACAGAATTCACTGCTGGGAAAACCAAAGCCGAAGCTGGAACATAAACAACCAAGAGACCTATTCAGTGACTGGCTTCTGGTACTATTTAGTGAAATTACATCATTGTTCACACAGATACTTAAAACTATAGTTCTGGTACTTTTAGTCTTTATCTGCCTTATATTATGTATTTTGTGCCTTACTGAATGTATTTAGCAATACTTAAGCCGTTATAGATTTTCTTTGTTAGTTTAAGGCCATGGGTGTTAGGATGTTAAAGGGATGTGCTGCTTCAGCCTGAGTGACCACAGTGAATCTGTACACAGGAGGCTGCGATGGATGCAAGAACATACGCAGAAGATAAGAAAAGAGACTGATCCTTTTAAGAAGTGGCTGGACGGACTGTTTGAGGGAATAGGCTCATGGCTAAAATAATTACTTAAGTTTCTTTAATAGGGTTTGCAATCTTTGTGTGCTTTTGGTTTGCCTTCCATGCTCTATAAGATATTTGTAGAATTGTAGAATTGTTTGCAATGCACGATATACACTGCTTTTGATAGACATTTAGGGTATCATAGAATTCACGAAATATTGTAACTAGTATAGGGTTTAGATAGATAGATTTAGGTGTGTGTAAAATTGCGTTCGCGCTGTAACGGGACAATGCTTTATTGAGCTTGGGGGAGAGGGAAATGTTGTATTAGGCGACAGCGAGGCTACGGGATGTCACGGGATAGTGGCCCCCCCCCCGCCTCTGTAATTGGACAATGCACCTTTAGGGGGTGTAGACGAAGTAGAACAAGAATGTACTTAAACTGATGCCACGTGGAATTAAACGCCATTTTGCCATTTTCCTGCTCATCATATTGGTGTGTTATGCAGTTCTTGGCCCTGATCAGGTAATTGATCAGTTTCGCAAGGGTTGATACAGCCTGAACAGAACGATCACGACAACAGATGAGTTTAAAATACATTGAATTCATGCACATTTAAAGAATAGTGTTCAAAATACTCCATCTGACACGATGCTTTCACTCACAGAAGTGAGTTAAGGTTTCTGGAGGGAGAGAAGAAGAGCAATGGGAACTGATGCAGCTATCAACTGATAGTTGCAATGCTATAACCATTTTCTGATACAATGCCATTTAAAACAGAAATCTCAGTTTCTTAAGAATTAAGAAATGCTTTTCATATTCTATTGGTGTGTCAGTTTGATGACACTATTTATCTAGGAAATGCCTATGTATAATTGTTTTTTTTTCTCACTACATTTGAAGTGATAAAATCTAATAACCTTAATTCATCACAGGTAGGAGAATATAAATATGGAGCTTAATTTTTAAACTTTGGTCACATTGATGGCCACCTACTTGGATCCCTAGTTTTTAAGTATTATTTCTTTTAAGTCACATGTCAGGAAGCCAAATTACTGCTTGTGGAGAAGTTTTCTGAACTTACTTCTGTCATTTTGAAGTTGCTCTCAGAGTCCTTATTCAGATTTTCAATGGGAATTTGACTGTGAAATTCACTTTCTTTTGTGAAAGTGTAGTCTGTGGTGCGGAGAAAGAAGAAGAATTTAGTGCAAATGACTGGCTGAATAAATGTACAGACATGTTCAATCAAAGCTTTATGAAGTGAAAAATATCCTTTTCAATAGCATTTTCAAAAGAAGATAAGCAACTTTCCAGTGTATACTTAAAGGGAGCCCAAAAGGAAGCAGAGAAGACAGGTGGTGGTGAAGATTTTCAGTTTACTCCCTGTGCCCAGAACACAGGCATTATTCTGACTGCTGGTGAGGGGAAAAACGTGCACTTTTCCAGGCTGATATATTTTAGAGATAAAAGCACTGTGATTATATCTCCATTTGCCATGCTGGGAATAGGCAAGGAGAGGTCAGTCAAATTCAATGCACCCATGCGATTTATCCCTATTTCACAGAGGAAAATAAAGCTCAGAGAGGGGAGTAACACTGTCAAGCTCAGTCAGCTGGCTAATACCAGAGCTGGGAATAAAGACAATCTCCTCACTCCATCTCTCCTCAAGCACTGTCTACAGCTCTTCCTGTGGTAGTTAGACTGTGTTCTTTTTTTGAGAAGTTATTTCGGTGAGTGCAAGAAAGTGAGAATTTATGGTTTTGAGGGCATTTGCTCTATTTAATTTTGATAAATATAAATACATTACAAATATTTACACTGTAAAAAAAAAATAAAGGATATATATATATTTCTTAAAGCAACAAAAATAACTTCCTTTTATTTAATATATTTTTTAGAGATGATCCTATGCCTTACAAGTTCTTCTCCTACAAAATGTATTATATTTTTGAGCATTTTGTATTGAAATCACTGATCTCTTTGAAAGGATTATCCATATCCACGCCAAGGAGCAGGCTGTTGTTTGACATCTATTCACAGTGCATTCAACTGTGAATATTATGAGAATGTTAGCAGGCTTGTATGGGGCATGTTTATTGTCAAATGGGAATGGCTATTCAGTAACTTTATTGGAAAGTGGTAAGACAGCTGTAAGAATTCTTTGAGAACTGCTAACTCCATTTATACTTATATCTGTTACAAAAAATATAGCTGAAGAAACAGGGCTAGAGTGATTCCATCAAGTGACTCAATATTTAAAAAATAATAGTACTAAAAAGAGGTGACCAGTATAACCAGAGATGTATGACCAACTGCTATTACTCTGTCAGTGTAGACCAAGTGCTAACTGAAGCAAACTCTGGAATTGAAGGAAAAAAAAGATATTTTCAAAAGTAAATACTGGGAAAGAATAGCACAGAAATAGAATTTTATTTTATAATAAAGAATAAACATACTCTAAAAATGATGAAGCTGTTTTGTTAGCATAATCCTTTCTTAGCATTAACATTGATTTAGTTTTGTTTCTCAAGGTTGTTAATCTTACAGACAGTATTAAAGGAAACAGGATTCATACCACATAAAAAATATTCAAACTATTTTCCAAGAGCCTCAGAAGGCTTTGTAATATGGTAAAACACACCGTAACTGAGGTTATGACTCAGCTTCTCTAGGTGAAAATAACATTGTCAGAAATGGAAATTATTGGTGCAAACTGTTCAATACAAAACTGGAAGTTGATAGGACTGGATACTTGATGAATTTTTGTGATTTTTATGCAAAAGAGAATAAATCTTGAGTGGATTGTACATTCTATAACACACCAGGAAATATTCTAGCTTAAAATGCTCCTGATCCAGCTTCTCACTATTGATGGTCTCGTCAGTCTCCACTGGGACCAATAAGATTTGGAAGCGTTAAGTCCTCAGTCATGACCTCCTTATCTCTTGTTACTAAATTTTGTTTGATATATTACATGATAAAACACTTTTTTTTTTCTTGATTACTGCATTCTATAATGTATTTTTTAAGTATCAAAGACTTTGTTAGCAGGGATGGATTTGAAGCACAGATTGATCCACTGCACAGACTCCCTAGTTGAGTAAAAAATAATAGGCATACCATAGACATAGATTGCATAAGGATCTTTTGAGTGATAGTAGGTTGCTGAAATAAACATGAACTGTATGAATCTTTTACTTTTTAATAAATTTAAAGATGGTTCAGATGAACTATAAAACTGAAATTCACATATATGCAGCATGCATGTTAAAAATAAATGATAACTGTGTGAAAATACATTCATTCAAGTTGATAAATAATATCAGGTGCTTGTTCCTAGATTTGATTTAATGGTGGATCATTCTTCAGTTTTAGCATTTCTTTCAACCTCTACAAGCCTGCCAAATTAAAACAGCTAGGAGAAAACTAATCTTCGGGTTATTTGTGGCTTGGTATTTTCTTTTGAAGTCATATGTGGATAAATTATAGTCACAAATCATATCAACTGAGGTATTGCTCTCACAATATTCTCCACTGGTTATTTATAGTATCTCACAACATCTTGGAGGTAATTCACTGATGAGTCTTATGCGCTGTTTAGTTGCAAATTTCAAAATGTTGTAGTACATTGCTACATAATAAATTATTTTGTTTAATGAGGAACTTAAAAATATCAAATGTCATTCTGTATATTGCTTTGAGATATCAGTATATCAGCATATTAAAATTCCATCTGAATTATGTACTTTCTCTTAAACCAGAAATAAGGAATGAGTATAACTCTCATTCAGCGTTACAGGTCCACATCAGATGAACAGTTCAAGCTCTTCCTGTTAGAGAGCAATCTCTGTTTATAGAATTAACAGAAGTAAAAGACATAAATTAAATGTCAGGAGCTGAAAGCATTTTACCGAAACCTCATACCATTCATTGCTTCTTACTATTCTTAAGAAGATAATATCCATTTCTTTTTTTGTACTAAAAAGACAGCTATTCTGCCTGACATATTGAAAAAGTACAAGTACAAGCCAACAGCTTCTAACAGCTAAAGATAAGGAAAAGAAAGGACTGCAGTTATGTCGCACCTTTTCATTTCAAATTCCTTTGCAACTGCCTTCCATGTATCTGTAAGAAAATGACAGTATCCTAGGCATATAATTTAGAACAACCAGTTTTGTTGAACACATTTATTCTAATTTTCCTCTCATGTTTTCATTTGTTGTATCTCACTAAATACCTACAGGTAAATGAATGATGTCAGACATCTTGCATGCTTAGTGGGTTTTTTTGTTGTTGTAGTATTTTTAAGTTTCTTTTCAGTATCTGTTCTGTTCTGTGTTTGGTGACCACCAAACAAGACCGCTAAGTTTGCTGATAAGAACTTCTTTACCTGCTCTCTTGCTTTTCTTCAGCACTGGGCATTTAATACTGCAGCTGTTCTACAGTTATGGAAGAATGTGGCTTTGGGATATAGGATACATGCTGCTGTAAGTACAAATGTTCTGAATGCAGGGGCAGATGTTTTGCTGTGATGTGGTGGCTACAAGTTTGAGAGCAACTTCATGGTTGATGATGTTCAGGCTACTAGAAGTCAGAGATACAGAACTGATATGGTTGCTTTTAGCATAATATAAATTGACGAAGTTTAACTCTAGGCAAGTTAAATTGTTTTGGGATAATGCTTTGTGTAGGGGAAATCTCAAACACCTCACATTTCTAAGTCATCAAGTGTTTTTACATAAAGAATATCTTTGAGTTATGTTTCTAAAAGAGAAGTGACTGAAGAGATGGTGATCATCTTACTTTTAAATGTATGACATGAAAAATTTTTACGTTCCTCCTTTTCTGTTTGAGACATGAACCACTGCTGCTCTTCTGAGAAAAATCACATACTTTGGCAAGCTCTGCCTGCCCTTAGGCAAACCATCTTTCTCACTTCCCACGAGAATATCCTAGTCATTGGGATATGCAGATGGCGGTACACTGCCACACTGGCTTCACTACTCCCCTGAGAGATATCAAATCATCTCATGCAGCTCAGTGAGTCTGGATCCTGTTCTCTCACCTTCCAAGAGATTTCCTTCCTTGGTTCCATGCTGCTGTGCAGAGCAAGCCACTGACTTCTGTTTCTCTTCTTTGTAGTTAAAATACCAAGAAGGTAGACAAAGATTTCTTTCTCCCAATTAAAAAGAAAGAGAAGTCAAGATTGTTGAGTAAAAGTACACTTGAAGGTGTCTGTAGTAAGAAAAAAAGATAAAATGGAGTTTGGATTTTTTTTTAGAAACAAAGATTTTGTTATGGATAACTCTGAATCACTGAGTTATCCATACAACTTATGTTAGTATTACAAAGAAAATCTTACTCCAGATTTACTTAATTTATGGAAAGTGGTTGGTTTCAGTGACAGGCTTTAACAAGATATCTCTGCTATTAGTGGTGCACGCAATTGTTTCCACCATGCTTCATGTGCTGAGCATGACTCCAGCCTTCAGCATTTGTCTTCCTGTCTATAGGATCTCTCTTCTCCCTGCAATAACCTCTTCTTTGAAAAGACTGTGTTAAAAGATTAAGTGGTTTTCTGCATCTGGAATTGTTGTTTCAGATTTTCTGATGGAGTTGCAAGTCTTTGTTAGGCTGGTATGATTGTCATGAAGAATAATTACAAGATCTTTCTTCCTATTCAGAGATGGAGTTTTATCAAAGCGTCAAAGTTGATTGTGAAAATGATTATTCAGGACTAAATACTATTTTCTTTGACTTCTCTTTCCTATGATTTTGGTACATTTAATTATCTTTTGTATTTGGCAGCCTTGCACAATACAGCTCATAAAATAAAGCAGAGCTCATACGTGAATAACTTTAAAATCTTCACTGATTGCTCATTCTCTAATGATGCCGCTCAGTAGCTGAATGGCCCCCTTTTCTTAGTTCTGCCAAAATCCAGTAACAGAAATTACCTCATACTTTGTACATCTACAGCATCAGAGACAAGTAGAAGAACAATATTGTTAAAAGAATCGTGTTCTTAATAGCAGATTTCCTTCTGTGGGCTAGAATGTAAGAAAAACAAAGTTTAATTTTTTTTAGGCATTTAGTAATCCTTTATATTGTCATTCCTCGTTCCTCTCAGTAGACTAAATAAACTGGGAATTGTAAAAGGCTTCTTATATCTTCTTTACTCAGATATTCATTACACTGGAGCCTTCTTACAATGAGGTGGCATTCTTTGAAGCAATCCTCACAATAATGTTGGTATAGATTGTCTGCATCAGTACTTCCTATTTTTCCTCTCAATTCTTCTTTCTTCCAGTAGTCAAAGCAAATATAAAGATTCCCCTTTCACATGTAGCACTTTGTTTTCTCCAGAAGAATGTCTCTCCACTGTTATAAGGGAAAAAGTGCAAATGCAGATCTGTAGAAGTGCACTGTAAGAAACTGAAGGTTTTCACTGCAAAAGGAGAAAAGACTTGTTTGAATACTAAATTCCCAGTAGTGGGTTCCCTTATGTGTCTGAAACAGAACAGGTCTAAATGTTTCTGTCCAAACTGCTATTTATGAAAATGAAATGGAACATCATGTATATGAAAAGTATCTAATAACACTATAATGTTATAGGATATTTTGGATATGGGCAAAGTCAATATTTGAGAAAACATTATTTTTAGACAAAAATCATAAAAATATAGATTGAAAATGCATTTGTGGTACTTCTAGGAAATACCACGTCCTTCTTCTCTACCTAGTTCTTTTTCTCTAGCTAGGTAATATACCCAGCGATGTCTGCGGCCAGATTCTTCAACTTGGCAAGGGAAAAGATGATGTGCACCACAGGAGAAATTAGTGAATGGAGAAAGCTGAACTTAGAAAGGAAATATAATTGTACAAAACCAGGAGGATATTTCTGAATTACCAAGTTAAATGACAGATGCTTCTATATTTTGATGTCTTACTTTCATTCAACAAAAATCCATTGCTTTCCATATGAGGTAAATGTTTTCAAATATAGTATTCTCAATATTCAAAAGCAACTTTTTAGAGGAAAATTGAAATTGCTCTTATCACTGGGTTAATTACAAATTATTTGTTCTGTAATGACAAGCAATAGAAATTCAGAGAATTTGAGGTGGATTTTCACACTAATTCTATGTAATCAGAGGCTTACTCCATTGATGGTTTATTAAAAGTGTCATAACTCATTAGAGGAATAGTTTAGATTTTTAAGCATGATAGCTCTTTATATAAACCTTCCATTTGTTGTGTTTTAATTACTTTGATCCAAGAAGCAACATTGTAATTCAAAGTAACAAAGAAAAAATCATGCTGTATTTTTCAACATTTGTAATAAATAGAGCCAAGTGATTATGTGACTGGTAAATGCAGTGGAAAAAAAATGATGAAGGCAATACACATAAACCGTCCTCTGTTTCTATGATACTCAGATCGTCTTTGTTAATCTTATTTACCTACTTAAATTCTTCAGTCCTCCTACATTTTACTCTGAAGTGTAGACACAAAAATTGTAACTATGAAGGAGGAAAATGGCTAAAAAGTATTTTCAGATTTGCAGCCTCCTTCAGTTTCTATTGAATTAAATTTCTTTAGCATAAAAAGAGGTGTATTTTTCTGTGCGGTTGGAACAATTGGCATTGTTGACTTCTTATGTCAGTAAATGATGAGCATTTCATTTTGTTAATTTCAGAAGCATTTTCAAAAGAAAAAAAAATGTCATCTGTGTTTCTGGTGCACTGCTCTTTAAATTTCAGGCAAGAAGTTCAGATCATAGCTCAAGTCATGTTTCAGTGACAGTAAAGTATTCATTAGGAAAAATGGCCAACACTTTACAACTACTACGTATGCTGGCAGGCTATTGCCTCTAGCTTGGTAACAGTTCTGTTGTGTTCTGATAGTTGTGTTATTGCCTGCAGTATAGCCACTGACTCAGTAGGAGAACTTTGTTAACAAAATCGAGTCAGAAGTTGCTAAGAACCTAAACAATATGACATGAATTAAAAACTGCAGACTGAACTTCACACGTATCATATAATGACTGTTTACAGCCTAACGCCAATGTGAAGATTTTCTTTGTGTTGGTTTTGGGACTCTCAGGGAGCAAGGCTTTTGTAGTAATGCTTGTCTTTGGTCACTGGAGAGGCAAGAGTTACAAAAACTGCTCCTGGAGTAGCTCATAAATATCGATAGACCCAGTTTTCTGTGAAACCCTGTGGCAAGCGGTATCAGTTCAAAAACGAGAGTGCCTTCTCTGGGCAAAAATGGATAAAGAAATTGTCCTGCAAGTTGGATGTGTGCTGTGAGCTGCCAGCTGGGCCCCTCCTCTAAAAAAGTGGATTTAAAATAGTTTGTATATTTGCAACCCAAGGCAAAAAATCTATTTACATTCCAAAGCAAACTCCTCCAACTCTGAAGGCTGATACTTCCGCATTTCTATAGGGAGTACGCTGAGCTAAATCATTTGCTTTTGCTGGCAGGACTGTTTTTAAATTCCCAGATAGAAACCTAAGGAAAAGCAGATGTCACTTGAAAATTTATTTCATGAGATGTTAAAAACAAAACAGAAAAGCAACACCACAGGATGCATCTCCCCATGCAGAAGGTAAAATGCAGTACAAAAAAGACTAGTACCCAATTTGGTCTAACCCATTTAAATTACAATTATATCCAAGTGCTGCCACAGGGTGAGCTCACAGCACATTCTCTGGGCCCTTAGGATACCACCAGCCCTGAGCATGCCTGCCCACCCTCCCAGGTCTCCCAGGCCTCTCAGGCTCTTACCTGCCCAGGCCCAGGCCCACACATCAGCTCCTGAGCTGTCAGCCTGTCAATCCAAGCCCCAACGAGGTCAGAGCAGGGCCAGGCTCCAGCTCCCCACAGCCCAGCCAGGGGCCCATACGTACTGATGATGGGCATCTATCAAGCTTGAGCATGCCCTTAGATCTTCTAACAGGACTGGTCTGACTGTCACTGCAGACATGGTTTATGTGAATCTGTCTGAACAGATCTGAATTTCACCCTGTTTGATGAGTACTTTCTTAAATATGCTGAGTGAAGGGTCATGCAGGTGTAATTATAGATACATAAAATCAGCTTGATATATTTGTTCTCTGCAATTATTTCTGAAATCATCCAGAAGGTCATGAAGATAATTTGTAAAACGTGTGCCAGCTTGTAAAAATGTTTGGGAGGGTGGAAGACCTATTAGTTCTACCCCTAGCTTATTTATATCCTTTCTGGACAAAGGATGAGTAAGTAACTCTGAGTATACTTCTCTGGCCAAGAGTCATATCTTTAAAATGTTGAAAACCAGGAAATTATTGTTTATGAGGGATATATGTTTCAGTTTTCTCACTGTTTTATTGCCTTACAAATCATGGTATAGGGAAAAGCAAATATTTTGAAATGTAATTAATAACTTTTTAGAGCTAGTGGATTCAAAGATGAGCTATAGCAGTATTGGTTGCATTGAGACATTTATGTTTTGTAAAGCTGCCCTGACTGTTTTTCCATTACTACCCGTTGGTAATGTACAAGTCAATTTATCTTTCAAATGTTCCTTAATATGCTCAGAGCTTTTCCTCCGTCTTCAGGCACAGTGTGAGTGTCCTTTACATCGAAATGAAAAAGGCTACGGCAGCGTGTGCTGCATGACATGCCTATCTGTAGTTTCCTCTGTGAAGCTTCAAGGGTGACCATTCAGTAAAAGCATGAGTCTCTTCCTACTGAATGATGAAGAAGTAGTTACTAGTGCTGCTGCCTCTTTTCACTGTCTGTTTCCATGGGGCATTAAATGATAATCATGAGTTATGTAAGTGACTTAAAGCAGGAACCCACAAGCCTCATGGCGCAGATACAGGGATGCACATCCAGCTTGAAGGCCATGACTGGCTCAGTGCTGCTGCGGCCAACGTGCTGTGAAGCTCCAGCATCAGTTTAAACTGGAAGCAGCAATTTAAAGATTGTCCCTAGTACCTTGCGACATTAGGTCTGAGATTTACCTCTGTATGCATTCTCCTTTTTTCTCTGAATCAGTTTCATTAAGATGACTTAGTCACAGCCTTGTGGGATTTTTATCATGGAGTTTTTTCTCCACAGACAGTTTTTTCTCCTCTAAGGGTTCTCAGTCATACTGGAGAAAGATAAATGAAGCTGGTGAAGAAATAAGCCGTGGTTATGA
Organism: Pavo muticus; assembly: GCA_016647715.1. Classification (NCBI taxonomy): domain Eukaryota; kingdom Metazoa; phylum Chordata; class Aves; order Galliformes; family Phasianidae; genus Pavo; species Pavo muticus. The sequence continues at coordinate 453,255 of JACDJE010000458.1, forward strand.
GGAGCCTGACCCTGCAGTCTATTTGTTCTCTCACTACCTTGCGGGTCTGGCTTTCTGTTCCTGACCGAGGGAATGGGAACCAAAAGATTCAGTCAATGCTGTATTATGTATATGGGTTTCTGCTTCTCTTATACTAACTCTGTTAATGTGAAACATACAACTGATGTTTTAGGTGTTGTTTTCCTTCTTCTGAAGGCCTGATAAACTGAAAACAGTTTATTCAAAGCAAAATAGCATTTGGGTGCCAAAGGAGCAGCTAGGAAAATGACTAAAATAACCCTCTGATCTCCTTCCCCTTCCCCACTCCCACAAAACTAAAACCGTTCTCTACCTGAAACAGTCTTTCTGCCCATGCCTTTGTTACATTGCTGTCTATAGTGGAAGAGCTGTGTTGCTTGCTCTGGTGCTTGATCTCCCTGACTGTATCATACAGTGCATCAAAACAGGAGCCAGGAACTCTGGCACTAAATGGCCCTCAGGCCTTGTCACTGGTGCAGTTCAGAGCAGTTCCTGGCATGGTTTTAGCCCAGGACTACTGCTTATTCCACTCTCATTTTATGAATTTAACAGTATGAATATAGACCTTTGTGCCAGACAGCCTCAGAGCCAGGAAATGGTCTCAGGCACATTCCAATTCACAGTATAGAGGTAACATTCAGGTCAAAATGTGTTTTTACACCTCTGTCAGCTTTCTGAAAAGCACCAGTTAAAATTCCTCTTTCTAAGACTGTTATTTTAGACTATTAAATTGCACAGACTTCTGGATTTTAAAGCTAAGATCAACTCAAGATGTTATTTCTTAGCCTGAAAGAGTCAGTTCAATTGTGGCATGAAAATAGGGTCACGAAATAAAGAAGAAAAATGATAAAGTGAGTCATATATATATATTGTGTTTAACCCCCCCCTTTTTTTTTTTTTGCCAAAACACAAATTATTTAATATCCTTTGAACTATTTTGCACATTTATTGAAACTCTAGTGAATGTTCCATTCACCGTAACACCCTCTCTTCCCTCTCCACTATAACTCCAGAAAAAAAGGTAGTTTCAGTCCTATTTGAGCCCATGTTTCTTTCTCAGAAGAATACATCATTCTAGTGTTCCTCATGATAGGCAACAAGCTCCTTGTGAATGGATAGCAACTGTTGTCTTAACTCTTCTGAATATTTCATGGAAGTCTTATCTGCTGCTGTTTTATTTTCTTTTCTTTTTTTTTCCTTCATGCAACAGCTTGGTTTAAATTTTGGAAGTCTAGCAATTAGTATCACATAGATAACTAGATTGGCATATGACAATTATAAAAAATAGTCCCTCATGACATTAGACAGTCAGCATCACTGGCTAGAACCTGTCTATTACTGACTTTCTTTTACGTGCAAACACACTATAAATCTCAATTTCAAGTATTCAACAGCAGCAAAATGAATCGAGAAAGATCCCAAGCCAAGCTTGGAAGTTTTTCCATAGGTGACAATATCAGAGAAACTAAGTAGCTTATAAAAGGTCAGTGAACCTGATTTCTTGAGAGTGTGCAAAGCAATGAGGTTCTGAGAGTGTAAAACATCCATCAATCAGTAAGAATCAAGCTCAGCTGGTTTAAAATAAAGCACAATAATGAAAGAGTACTCAGTAAAATACATTATGGAGCTGTTAGACCTACTGAGCTTTGCTCGGAGGTCTCATTTCATGTTTCTTATTTTTGTTGTTAAGCCATGAAATCAGTGCAACACTTCCAAAATCAGTTTTTAGACAGAAAGCAGGCATTACTCCAGGGAACTAATGTTTTTTTTTAAGAACAAAGGAAACTGCAAGAAATAAATAGCAACACAAATTTCTTTTGCCCTGGGCATCATCATGATGGTTTCTTTTTAAGAATATGCTTCAGGCCCAGTGACTAATGATTTGAATACTTTCATAAATTAAACATATGCTTACATATTTTACTCTATGGGAGATGATGATATGAAAGTAACTGGAGCTATGCTGATTGTCTTGCTGTTTTGATGACAATTAATACCTCGATGGAGCATACATGCTGTTAATGAACAGGAACCATCTTTCTATTTTGACCCAGAGTTTCTTTTCAAGGCACCGCCATGACAGAAGGGATCAATAATAACCGTTTGAGTCAAATATGTAGGGCTTAACAAACTGTATCAAGAGAAAAAATGTAGACAATCCTATACAGAGGAATGCAAATGTCTAAAAGGGCAAGCCCTTTACAGCATCTAGAATTAAGATTTCTTCTTTATGTGCATGTTCAGAAAAAGAAACTAATACATTCATTTCAGTAGTGTCACAAAAAGAAGAGGAACAGCCTCCTTTGTCATCACCATAAGCCATCTTGTTGAAAGTTATGGGTTTACCAATACCACCTCTTCATTCCTCAGTGAGTAAATCTGTGTGCATTGAATAGCGTTACGCATTCCTATTATTGAGAACAGTGCTCATTCCTCTTTGCAGTAAATAATCTAACATGGAAAGAGTGATCTTCTACCAGCATTTCTCCATAATGTAGTGTTAAATTGGTAATACTCAGTGGGAAAGATTTTACCTGCCATGTGGAAACTGCGGATTGTTTCTTGTTCTTCCATCTTTCTGGAGAATTAATTAATCCCTAGCAGGTCCTTCGGGACTTTTTCTCTCTGTCCTATTCATTACCTGCACTGGTTCTGGTGTCAGGAGATGCTTTCCTGTATGTGAAATGTCAGAAAAACTTAATGCGGGTTTACCATTTACTGTAGCTACTGACGGTTTGGCTAAAGGTAAGCTGTTTTTCCCCCTTAGAAATGCCTCGGCTAGAGGGTGTTGTACACAGAGATAGTACATAAGAGGAAGGATAACTCTGTGCATGCCCTGTTTCCTATATTCTTTCCCTGAGTGACTGATATCAGTATCTTTGGAGACAACACACTGGAACTATCATATGAGCCAATATAGTTTGTTTTTGTGTAACTGGCTTTGTGCTGACTCTGTCTCCTGTGGCTCCTTTCAAGCCTCTCAAGCATTTGGAGCTTCATGTCTTCTAAGCTGGCTGCAGCATTTTTCTGTTCTTTTAAACTGCCTCTCCCACTCTGCCCTACAGTTCTGAGAAACAAATTAGTCCTTTGTTGCTGGCTGACTTGAAAACCCTACGCTGATGTTATACTGGTAGATCTACTGGAAAAATGGTGACCATTTTGAAAGGAATTCCCACAGCAGTCCATGGCACAAATTCATAAATATTTAGCTTCAGCTCTCACTGTATCATAATTACTTGTAAATATATAAGAATATATTTATTTCATAGTATCTTTTCTGAACAAGAAATAGAATTACTATTTAAATTTTATACACACAGTATGCTTGCAGTTATTCCCACTGTTTAATTATGTCAATAGTATTAAGCAGGAATTACAGATTAAATCAAGAGTAAATTTTCTTCCTGAGTAGTTTGACAATAAATTGCTCTCATTTTCTGTTGTATCTAATTTTTACATACGGAATAATAATAATTAATGGAATTAATACTCATAGAGAAAATTGACATTCAATGAAATAAAAACATTTCAAACTTCAAAATACTCTGCTTTCTTTGCAGAGGAGGTTGAAGACAAATCTGGATTTTTAAGAAAAAGTACAAATCCACCTAATAAATCACTTATTTTGATGGAAGTTTTAAAATGTAATCAGCCTCAGTTCCATATTTCAGCACCGACTAAAGTACATTGTGATTTTTCAAGATACCCACAGATTTAAAGGAAATCAAGAATCAGTTATAACTAAAAAAAAAGGAACCTTTGAAACTAGATCACCAAGCACAGAGATGAGTGTCAACTGTTAAATATCTTTGTCTTTGGTCACATTACTACAGTATTTTTTTTCGGAAACTGAAATCATGTGCATGGAATCAGAATACTTTACTTGATTATAGGGCCACTTTAGTTAACAGAACTTCCTCTTCAGTCTTAAATAATTAATGAAACTGCTGTTTTTGAAAGCTGAAAACTAACTATGCTTACACATGAAGCATTTAAATGGTTAACTAAGAACAATTAATTATGATATGAAGGATGGCTGGAAAGTTTTGGCCTAACAGCTTTTCACTGGAAAATGCAGTTTTCTTAAAATAGTTTGTTTCACAGAAGATAATGAGTTTGATTATACTTCTGTTATGAGCAGATCTTAATGAACAGTTTTGATGTATTTAGTAAATAATTTCAACTTTCTCCTTTTTTTTTTTCCCCATAGCAAAACATTGTTCTGACTGTGATTTAGTTTTAATTTAGGTTTAAAATATTAAGTTTTTTTCAATTTGGAATAACATATTTATAGTGTACAATTTGATTTTCTTTTTAAATATTTTTCAGAAGAAGAAGATTAAGATTCTGAATGCTTAAAAAAAGGAAGAAATCCTCACCTTTGGTGTAATTTCTGGGTGTCCAAACCTTTGGCTTCCCTGGGCCACAATGAGTGAACAGGAATTGTCTTGGGTCACATATACAAAGGTTGCCCTGAAAGTAATGCCTCCTATTTATTTCCATGGAAATTACAACAAAGAGCAAAATAACACTGTTTGATAGAGCAAACTCACAGCTACAAAAAAATGTTTTTCAACATAGTTACCACCATTAGCTATGTATTTTTACCAGCGATGAACAAGAGCCTGCATATCATGCTTGACTAAATCTGCAATAGCGGAGGTGAACCAAAGTCACTGTCAGCACTGCTGAAATGCATGACTCACTGCCTCAATGTTCTCCAATCCACTGCTTGGTCTCCAGAAACTATCAGCAAGCATCAATGAATGTCAATGGATGCCATTTTTTTCTGTATGGAGGAATTCAATTACACACCTTTACTTCATACTCACTTCCATGCCAGATGCCATTTTGTCAGATTGACACTCCGCTGACATCTGTTGCACAGCAACAAAATTTAACAGAATATTGGTGGGAAGGCTCAACCTCTAGTGCCATACCACCGATATCCACCACTGATGTCACTTGTCAACAGAAGAAAATAGGAGACATTATTTGCACCTCTCATAAAATATATATTTCATATATATAAGTAACAAAATTAATTTTAATATTTAATCTTTTTATTAAATAAAAAATATAAAAATGAGAACAACAAAAACATAAAACTAGTGGGATATTTGACTTTGTTTTTGTGAAACGAATGCCTCAGGCTGGCCTGATGGCAGTGGCTGCAATTCTTTGTGAGCTCTCAAGGTGAAGATTTTTAATGAAATTTTACTTCTCCTTCCTATCCTTGAAATAGTTGTTCACAAATGTGCATGTTGCCAAAAAGCAATGATGTGAATAAGGTGTGATTAAGACATAAGGAATGTTTATCTCTGCTAAGCTAAGGCTAATAAATGTAAAGTGAAATGATCAGGTTTTTGAGTTGCAAATACACCAAATAATGATGATTGTATTGGTGATCTTGAAACCTGTTCTCAGATTCCTTTATCAAAAGGAAAAGCATGGGCGCACATTTTTTGCTGTTCACAGGTCTGTGTTTAGCCAAAGAGTCAGAATGCATACAATTATTTGCTACAACTCTTAGCACTGCACTGTGCCCTCCCTGTGTCTTTGTTGCAGCTCAGACAGTGTTAATAGTGCACAAATGTTTGGTTGTTGCTGAGCGGTGGATGTGCTCTGGTGCTGGGCAGAGTGGCAGTAGGGGGCAGATGGCACATAGCAGGGGCCAGACTGCATTGCCAACTGCACCAGGGCACATGCGGCCCATGGGTTGTACATGCCTGGTCTAATCCCCTCTGACCTAAATGCCTGTGGTCTGAAGGGAAAACAAAGTATCAAAATCCCAGAATTTCTCATGAATGGAAATGTCATTTTCCAGCCATCTTTATCAGTAGATCTGCAAAAGCACACCCTTGAATTCCCCAAGGATTGCTGCTGCCGATGAGATGACATCAGCAGTTTTTCTTCTTTCTACCATGCCATTAATTTGAGACAATCCTTTGTCAAAAGTGAATATTGGAATACTTACAGTTTTGAACTTGCCCTGAAATAGCACTGTATCACTAATGCCAATACTTGACTCATTTCATCCTTTTTGAAACGCACTTGTAAAAATAATGCTTAATTCCCAAGTATGTGTTTTTAGAATAGACATTATTCCAAACAAGCAGGTGTTAAGAACTTACCTTTACTTCCTTACTTTACTTAGTGTTTTTTAATGTATTCATCTTGTTCTCAGGCTTCTTTGTCCAGAAGGATAGTTATCAAGGAAATCTCTATATTGTTCTTTATGTTATATAGGAACAATATGGGATCCAGTTACATTTTGAACTGTTATCTAATGCAAAGTTTACTGATGTGAAAATAAAACCCTTTTCTGATGTAGGTTTTGTAGGCAGAGATTACTTCAACTTCACTGAAAGCTAAGATGTCTTGTTTCTGAAATTTGCTTACCTTCTCCATTAGTTATAAACAGAGAATTCACAAGAGCTTTTATTTTACTTTATTTATTTAGTTTTGTCTTATTTTAGCAGCTAAGGCAGGGTCCAAATGCTTTTTGTAATTATTTTTAAATGGTGAGTTTTATTTTTTTTTTTTTGCAACTTTTCCAACATTGTATTTAATGTGAAATTTTCTTACAGATGTCACTGGTGGACAGTTTAGGAGAAATATCTTTAGTATTCTTCACTTTTCTGGCTGGAAACCGTAGTGACAAGCCATAAATGCTTTAGTCTCTGTTGGGGATTTATTAACACTGTGAAGGAATCTGGCAGTCTTGTTAGGAGCTATACATACCTCTGAAAAAAACCTGCTCCTTAGAAATGAAAGTTTTGGTTGTTTCCCTTAAGGCAGCTTGAAGTTTGTGAGGCTTCCACAAATCTTTCTGTTGTTGTTTTATTTTTTTTTTTAATGGGAAAGAACAGCTGTTATTTTTCAAGAGTTTCAAGATCTTCGTGTGCACAATTAAACATGCAAAGTGGAACCAAATTCTTTGTTAAGTAAAGTAAAATGTGTGTATTTCACATTAAGCACTGAAATAAACATGCAAATAAAGCTAGCATCTTTTCTGCAGAAAAAAAACAAGTCATGCTAGAAAGCATTTTAGGTTTATTGAAGCTCAAGGCAATGAAATCATGTATATTAACACTGTTCTAAGGAAAGAGTGAATAAGATTGTATGAAGAGTGAATATGATTGTATATTATAATATAACAGGATTTCTTCTTTTCTTTTTACCACAGGATCTGTTAGGATCTGTTATTTGTTGTCTGTCAGATCTGCATTGCGCTCTGTTTTTCCTCCTAGCCTTTAAATTCTTGATGCACAGTCTGTTTCTGTTGTCCAACTCTTTCACACATAATGTGTCTTTAAGTTGTTTGTTCTCTTTCAAATCACACAGTTTTCTTGAGTAAACAGTAACATCTCACTGGGTAAGTGTCCTCTTCATGGGGAATAGGTGTATCATCCATACTTCTTGCCACAGTCTCTTGTTTGTCATGGAAATATGCTCTGCTCATTGCTACATCAGTAAAATTTCCTATGATATTCTTTTTTTTTTCTTTCTTTCTTTTTTTTTTTTTTTCTGATCATTTTGCTTTCTGATTTGTTCTTGCTGACTGACTGAAAGTACTTGTATAAAATTTTATTTAATCATTTGTCCATGACATAAAGCAAGATTGAGGAAACATCCTCCATCAGTCTTTCTTTGCAGTTTTTCATTAATTCCATCCAACAGATCAGGTTGCTGACCTTCTGTCTATGCACCTTTTCTTAAATACTTAAATTTACTTAGGTATTTATATTTATTTCTGTCAGTTTTCTCTCATGCTATTTAGAAAAAATGCTTGGATTTCACTCCATAATGAATAATTATGCTTGTCAACATTCTGAGGCTTTAAGTGCAGTCTTTAACTGGTATCAAGCTGTGTAACAGAATCTCGGTCCTACATTTTCCAGCATACTCAGAGATTGCTACACCCAAAAGCAATTCACAGAGCAGAAGAAACTTGAATTACTGTGGGAATACAAGAAAGGCTATTCAGAACAGAAGCTGTGTAGCAAGATAAATGGCATAAAAAAGCAAAGCTGAGAACCAAGGACATCTCCAGAAGAGAAAAATGAAGTCAAGTAAGCTGCATGATAACAACCATGATTGGAGGAAGGGCGCGTGGCTAGGAATGACTCATGACTCTGATTGGATAAGTGCCTGCATGCATGGTTAAGGAGTGTTTACGGAATGTTTTGTTGACATTTAAAGGGAGGTGGGAAAATTAGTAGAGAAAACTTGTGAATATATTTAAGGGATGTTAGAACCTGCAATAAATGATTTGAATCATTCACATATGAGTCCGTGCCTCAGATGCTGCAAATTACCACCTTTGTACATTGCTCGAGACTTGAGTTTCCCAGTAACACTGAGAGGCTGTCTTCCCTGGAGATCAGTACAGCTCTCACGCCTTTCTTTGGCGTGTACACACAATGAAGCTGTTCAAATGGTCATACAAATAAGTACAATGACAATTCTCCTTTTGGAAAGCTCTCAAAAAAATACAGGTCTTCTTTCATATTGTGTTAGCAATTAAGAGATTCTGCTAAGTTTTTATTTCCCTGAAAACAATGAGTACAATTGGAAGAAACTTACCTGTCAGAAGCTTGACAAGTTAGATTGCCAGATGCTCTCTTCCTCTAATCTGGCATCTTTCCGATTTCTCTCTCTGATACCCAGTTGAATGGATCTCATCTATTGTGTGGCAAAATATTGAATTCTTAGAGGAGTATCTAACACTTAGAAGTGGATGTATCTTTTGGCTTTCACTGAAGAGAAATTGAAATTTCCCCTGTGCAACACGGATTTTTCAAGTAAAACTGATTTTTTTTTTTCTAATGTAAATACATACTGATTGGAAAGTTCAATTATCTGTATGTACATATTTACTGAATGAAAGAAACCTCTCTCCCAAAATAGAAAACAATAGGAACATTTGTTTTTATAAAGATAGAATGTAAAGATTGTGTCCCTTATTACGTACAGTGATACGCATTTAGTAACCTTGAAAAATGAATATATTGTTCCTGAGCTACTGCTAATGTGTTAAGATGCTTGCAGCAATTAAAGACGTGTTTGCTGTACAAATGGCAAGGGCTTGTATAAGTTTGTTTTGCAATGTGTTGCTATCTTTCACTAACATGTATGTAATACAAAGGAATTCTAGGTGGGAATTCTATCTGTACAGAGATTGCACAGCATCATTTCATTTGCATCAATTTATGTTATTCTCTTTTGAAAAAACACTACCTTCAAATCTTCAAATAGAGGTAGAGGTTTGCTTAGTAACCTGATTTCTTGTTCAGTTGTTTCAAGAAGAGACAGCTAACTTTGGATAGTGTCATCTTTTCAAAAAGGGAACAAAGTATGAATTAAAAATACTATGTGAAGTAATACAAGCCTTCAAGGTAAAAAAGAAAAAAAAACAAAAAAAACCCAAGCAAGCAAGCAAGAAAATATACTAGCTTCTTGCCTTGCAAGTGGGAGCCATCATTTTAGAACTCTTCAAATCATGTCATCATTTCCTATAATATCCCATAATGGCCAGCTGGCACACTGAAATAATGAAATGTTGACTCTACTGAATTTTAAAAGAGAGTTATTCTTATTATGAAGGCTATTGTTAGTGCATATAGAAACTCTTCAAGATGCAAATCTTTGTTACTTTCCAACAGCCTGCTTTAGAAAGAGGAAATTGAAAGGAACGTAGCACAGCTTTGTTGTTATAATACATCTTGTAAAACATGTTTTTTGTTACATCAAAAGCTTCTGAGATGGTCAAAGACTAAAGACATAATTGAATTATATCTTTAATTTGTCTTAATGAGATGCCTGTAACTGGACCACTTTATGATATGAAACATAAATCTTGTGTACGTAGAGCAGAAGATTGTTTTCTAACAAGAAGTCAATAGTGGCAGAAGGCTGGGAACCAATATTTTTCTCCTTTTTACTTAAATATATCTAATATCAAATGTTAAAAAATACTTCTAATAAGAAACACTGTAAAGTGATGATCAGAATAAAATGACGTTCATTTTTTATAATGCATTATATGATATCGTACTCTATTAAGGCTGAAAGTAATTCAAAGCACAGCTTATTTTACGTTTAGAGCCAAAGAGTACATCCTTCTCTCTCCAATCTCTCCATGCTATGGGGATCAAAGGAAATCATAGAGGTATTTCATAGTTCTTAATATTTAAATCCCAGTTCATGTACACCATTATTCTTGTGAATCTATGGATTTATCCATATTTATGAAATTAAACAAATGCATTAGGGTTTGTTGGAAGGGGAATGCATAAGTTTTTACTATCGAAAATGGAAATTGATTGAAGTTTCTAGGGAAAAACAGTTTTTTTGTTTATTTTTGACTAAACTATCTGTTGGTCCTTTGAATGTGTCTCACTAATAATTTGAACATCACATCACAAAACTACTACAACTTTTTAAAAGAAAAAACAAAGCACATCAAGCACACAAACAAATCTGCAAGTCACATCTCAGTTACAGAAGTATTGCATGTGCTTCTTTCATTCTTACTTTGTGAACACCTCAGGGCAATTTACATGCAAATTTCTTAATATGTTGTTTTAAAGAGTAAGAAAATGAAGTTGAAATTCTCCTGTAATTATTGCCCTCAACTGACTGGGGTTAAAGTGGGACTAGTGTCCATACAATAACTTGTTATTTTTTGTGTGCTCTATACCAGCCACTGCCTGACATTCAGACAATTGCTTTGCAGCAGAAAGAATAACAAGTAAGAAAGAGAAGGGCAGAAGGTAGAGGGAGAGGGATATTGGGGTAGAGCTGGCAGAGAAGCTAGAAAGAGTAGATGGAGAGCAGAGGAGACTTGCTGGGAGGAGTTGGTGGGAATCCAGGTCACTGGAGGATTTAGGGGATATAAACAAATCTAGAGAACCAAGAATAGATTCTGTATATGTCTCTGGGACTGAATGAGCAAGAAATGGTTGGAATTAGGAAAAAGTGGCTTGATAGTATGGCTGGGACTGGCAGGGTGAGTAGAACCAGCATAGACAAGGCCAAAAGGAGGGCAGAAATTTTCTGTGTGGAGACTATGCACTGTCAGAGCTTGTTTGGGAGCCCAGATCCATAAATCTTAATAGCCTTGTATTGAACAATCCTGATGTTGTGATGGTTTCCAACAAAAGCAAAGCTAAAGGAGCCCAATTTTTAACAGACTTACAGGGGGAATAGGCAGTTTCCCGTAGCTATAACAAAGGCTTTATTTCTAGAGCAAACTACTAAGAAAAAGGAAATGGTATATCATCCTGAAAGTAAACTGTAAAATGTATATCATATTGCCATTGAATATTGCTGAAACAGCCTTCATTTCATCATTTAATAACTTCTTTTAGCATACTTTTTTAGAGTAATTTCTTTTAAAACTTTATGATTGAAAATATTGAATGTAGTAGTGCCCAGTTTTCCCTCCTTGGTTTCCCCATCCCCTTCTCAAGGAAAAAGTACAGCAAACTTTGTGACTCTGTGCCATGCTGAACATTTAATGACTATATTCTGATCCAGACGTCTAATGGACTGAATTTTTTTTTGCTCGGGATCACACAGGATGTCTTTGGCAGACTTTAATTGCTAGCTGCTATGCCAATTTGTCTTTTTCTCTGAAGTCAGAAATAGGTCCTGCTTCTATGGCTATTTTATTCCATCAGCAAATTCTATTCTTGACAATTATTCCTCTTGAGACAGCGGAAAGTGAGCCTCAATATCTGGTGAACCCATGGTGTTTGGAAGTGTTTAATTTCTTCACTTCAGTTCACAACCTCTCTAGGGAATTTCTGAGAAGGGCCAATAACTATTTAGCATACTGGAACTCAAAAACTTGCAGCAAACTTCTACTGCTGAAACGGCTAGTGGCCGTAAGAATGAATGTATGGTCTACTGAGAGCAGCAGGCACTTCTTTCATTAGCCTGATAGAAAAGTATTTCATAAATATATAGTGCTCTGTAGTTGATGGAGTCTTCACAAAACTGCTGGTAGTTTTAATGCAGATTGCTACAAGATTTCATTAACTCACTGGTGATGATCTGACTTTTTTACATTGTAAACATACTTTTCTTCTACTTTCTGCTTGGTATGAAAACAAATGAATGTGTGCAGATGCTGCTTTTATGCCCGAATTTAGCAGAACACCATGCTTTCTCCATTATCATTTTGAATGATCACAACTTTATAGCTTCAAGAACAGGAACAGATTAATTTGTAAAAGCAAGAACTCAATCTCAGAAATATTTCAGGTGTTCCTGCTTCTTTGTTCATGGCACAGAAGTTAGAACATACAAATTTTGATTAAGGTTTAGTAACAAATTTTGACTATCTATTGGCTGTTTCCACAAAGGAAAAAAAGAACATTAAAACGCATTAAAAATATGTAACTCTTAGAAGGTCATTTATAATATTTAATGCAGTCTTAAGTAGTTGACAATGATCATATGCTTACTCCTCTGAAAGCAAAAGATGGCTACATCTTTCAGGTAATTAATTCCAAGGCAGTATCTTAAATATATGACTGTTTGAAAACCTCTAAGTATCCCAAAAACATAGCATGTTATAATGTGTGAGCAAAACATTCAGAGTGATTTGACATCTAACTTTGCAACCTGAACCTCAGAGCTTAGTCTTGTAATTTCAGTCTCTACTGCCCTGTTTTCCTGCAGTGACGTAGACAGAAGATGGCACTGTTTATTCATTGTTCTGAAAATGAAAAGCTATTTTCTGTTCTTTCAAGGAAAAATAAATGCTAGTATACAAGCAAAACAGAAAAGAAAATGGAGGTGATCATGCTTTTGGAGAAATGGATACTCTCTGCTGAATCAGGACATATGCTTACAAAAGCTGCAGTGCTGTCAAGGCTCAGAGAAGAGCTACCTTTTGGTATGACAGTTGTACAAAGTTCAAAGCCTCTGTGAAATGGGGAGGCCTGAAATACTACATGTGGAGATCAAACACCAGAAGAGGAGAGGGCATGTATTAAAGTTGTTTTTTGTGTACTGAAAAAAAAAGCTATGAGAACATAATTATACAAAAAGATGCATTTGATAATTGGCTTGTTAATACAGGTATCATCCAACACAGGGAGTTTTCTGTGGAGACGCATGACTGTGTTTTCACCAAGGGAAGCCTTGGAATTAACAAACGGGCTCCTGAGCTCCTGATCTTATGAACATCCACATACATGTTTTCAAGTCCTTCAGTTTATGAGGGAACTTAAAAAGCCCAGAAAGTCATTTTTTGCAAAATCAGAGTCTTGATCTGCAAATCATATGATTCTTGGAAAAGAATAAAAAAACTTATTAAAACAGGGACTGTATTAATAGTACACTGCAAATGTGTGTTAATATATTACTACTTTATTTCAGTTAATGAAAATTAATGTTATCTAATTTGAAAGTTTGTTTTGAGAAAGCAGTAGATACTTTATAGGTAAGCCTACATTCTTACATTTAAATTATCAGCTGTATTTGAAGATAAACTGAATCTCTCCAAGAGCTTCTAACTAGTGCAAAGGTGGGTGCAAAGGGTGTTATCTTCCCATTAGCTCCAGTACTTCCTTTATAGGTGTCTGATGGCAAAGATAAGAAGACTGTCCACAGGAAAGCAGGAATTTTAGTTGCCATATGGGAAGTTTTACTGCTAATTTTTCTTTTGCTTTTTTATTTGTTTCTTGATATAAATCCTAACTCTTGAGAACTGGCCCTTTTGAATATTGCTGCGATTTTCTGCTCAGTTGTTTCACTTATCAAATAGCTTCTCTTATGTGACTAGAACTATTGATCCGAACAAAGTAAAGCAAGGTTTGGCCCAGCATGAAAATAATCTTCAGGATATGAATAATACCAGCAAGCAGGATTTTAATTTGGAGAAGATGATAAAATATTTTTATTTTCAAGCAAACCTAGCCAGCACAATTCTAGAAAAGAAACGCTATTAAATGTTTGCCAAAATAATTGGGGTTCTGTGATCTTTTGGTAATTGCTTATGGCATTGAATAAGATATTCTGTTTTTCTTTGGAGGGTTTTCAATTGTTCATTAAAAGAGCAGCACAGAGAGTTCGTGATAGTCTATGAAAATGCTTGTAATTCACTCCCTTTTCAGACTGAGATAAATCTGAAATAAGCTGTTAGTGAGCTGATTGAAGCTGAGCATATTTTCCTCTTTTTTGGTTACCACTGAAAGAATGATTGGATTTTACGGAGCAAATGTGTTTTCAGAATTGAAGTGTGGGCTTTGGTGTATTATGTTTCTCAAGGAAGTCCAAATGGCATTGTAAACTATGTTCACTTGCCCTTTTACAGTTCTTCATTTCTTCTTAGGATTTTTCTTATCCATGACAACAATGTTATTTATAAAAAGGTGTTATGCAAAGAAAATAACTTATGAGAAACCAAAGAAGCAAAAACTCATTTTGTAAGTGCAACCTGAGAAAGATACTCATGCTAGGAGTACTTCCCATAAGTTTGTATTACAGAAAAGGGCTTTAACCTTATAACAAATTAATGCTTATACTTGAAAGTCTTTCTGTTTTGTGTTTAATTATAACCATAGATCTGTATTTTAGGTTTCTAAGTTTTTGGAGGCAGGCCAGCTTTGCTTTTATTACTAAGCTTTCAAAGACATATTTGGTTAAATCTTAGGTAAGAAGACTGCACTATACAATACTATACAGACATCATATTTTTTTAATTTGAAATCAATATTGCAAGAGGAGAATTTTGAAGGAACATTTGACACACAAACCTAAGTTTCTTTTGAAATTCTCGATCCCAGCTACCAGCCCCCAAAGGTAATGTTCTACCTTTCCTAATTTATGTCATATTCTGCTGGAATAAGTGAATTGCCTTCCATTTTCTTCTTTGTAATCATTAGAAAATTGAACTTTGAATGTTATGACCTATTTTAATGGAGATGATTGCTTGGCACAGAACTCTAGTACAGTCTATTGTGTACTTGTGAGATATGCTCTTTGGGAAAGGAATACATATGTGAATCAATGTACTTTATGGATTTTCTGTCTAATTTCAGAATGTATTATAATATTCTCCTTGTAACAAAAGGCTAATACTCTAAATGAAATCGCCCCAGTCAGTCCAGCCAGCATGCTGTGCACCAACACCTTTGCTATGCAGAAAACATCAGAGAAGTTCATCCATTTGCCTATGCCTCGCTGTTAATACATTACGGCTATTACCTAAGGTATTGATTTAGGAACTTTCAGAACCTGTTTTATCTTGAATACACAATGGGTTTGTTAAGATTTTTTTAAAAACTCTTTTTGGATCCTATCATTTTTGGATTCAGACCACCTTTATACTTGCAAAACATGCATGTTTATGGGTTACATTTATACTTGCATGTGTGGGCTGAGATGTGACTTGGTATTACCTAGCTGCAAACCCTTGAGTTACAAAATATGGCCATGTGCAAGTCCTAACCGTAATGTTTCTTTTAAAGATACATGCTTATTTTCCCTTCTTTGCATGGGGAAGGGCGTGGTCAAACTGGACTCTTACAATATAGTTACTGTGGCAGAATTTATATTTCCATTGTTCTCCATAGACTTTTTAATGTCTTTGTCCTTTCAGGACTCTGAAATATGGCAAAAACAAACAAACAAACAAAAAAAGAACAAAAACAAACAAACAAACAAAAAAAACCCAACAACAACAACAACAACAACAAAAACAGCAGACTTTCCAGCAGCTCCTGTAGGGATTTCATCAGCTTTTAGAATCAGCTTTTAGCTCCTCTCCACTCTTAGTTCACCTGGGACTTAGAAGAACTATGGTGTCTAGGATTTTCCCTATCCAAGCTGTGTAAAACTCTAGCATTGTGTATCCAGGCCACTTGGATTTATTTGCTCATATTTTTAAGGGGAAGAAAAATGCCTAAATGAAATCTAAGGATACATTTTATTTAAAACAAACAAACTAAAATCATGGCAACAATCTTGTTGCATCCAGAGTGAACTCCAAAACCTTCCTGTGTTATCATTTGCCCTATGTAATTGCAATGTTTGTTTTTACTGCAGTTTTCTACCCTGATGCACAACAAAATTAATTTCACAGTGACAAAGGAAATCTTGGCCCTGAGCTTGCTTAAAGCCATCATGAGTCTGAATCCTGCAGGAGTTTCAGCCAGAGGAGCTGAGAGCTGCAATGAATGGACTACTTAACCTGTGAACTAGCACAAAATAATGTTGACCTCCAGCTATCCAAGCAATATATTTACTAAATAAATAAATTGGAAGGAATGCCCTTTTATTCCAGGGTCAGGTCAATGTGCAATTTTAGGTGAAAAATAATGCTATTTAGGGTTTTCTTCACGGAAGTATATCTAAATTTACTATGTAGCTGCATGGAATTCATTCAGTAATTATATCAAAGATTGTAACTAATGATTATTTCATGAATTTCTGTGGTGTAATTTTATTTTATTTTTTTTTTCTAAATGTAAATGAAAAGCAGACATTGTGTTAAAATGCTGAAAAATATTCAGGCTTATACAATAAAATCAAATAATGGTTTGAATTGGAAAGGACCTTAAAGACCACCTAGTTCCAACCCCTCTGCCATGTGCAGGGATGTTTCCCGCTAAACTAGATTGCTGAAAACCCCATCCAGCCTGACTTTGAACACCTCCAGGGGTGGGACCATCCATGAGGTCTTTGGGCAGCCTGTGCCAATGTCTCACCATCTTCTGAATAAGTAATTTCCTCTTGCTATCTAATCTAAATCTACACTATTTTGGTTTAAAGTTGTTTCCTTTGTCCTTTCGCTCTCTGCCTGCATAAAATTCAATTTCCATCTTTTTTATAAGTTCCCTTTATGTACGGCTGTAATGAGTTCTCCCCAGAACCTTCTCTTCTCCACACTGAACAAACCCAACTGTCTCAGCCTTTCTTTGTAGGAGAGGTGCTACAGCCCTCTGGTCATCCCTTCTGTCCCTCCTCTCAACTCTCTCCAACAGGTCCTTCTGATGTTGAGGATGAGTTGAACATAGTACGCCAGCTGAGTTCTCATGAGAGTGCAATAGAATCATTGACAAAAACACTTTGACTGCAACCATCCAGCCAATTCCTTATCCTGTGACTGCTTCATGTCTCTCCAATGTAGAGACAAGGATGCCAAATGATTTGCACAAGTCCAGGTAGATGATTTCAGTTGTTTTTCCAATATCCACTAATGCTGTTACTGTGTCATAGAAGGCTACCAAATTTTTTAGATACAGTTTGCCCTTGGTGAAGCTGTGTTCACTGTCACCAATCACTTCCTCATTTTCCGTGTGATCTAGCAAAGCTTACAGGAGAATCTACTCTACAATCTTGCTGGTCACAGAAGTAACACTGACTGGCCTGTAGTTTCCTGGGCCTTCCTTTTCTCCCTTTTTAAAAATGGATGTTATGTTTTCTCTTTTTCCAGACAGTGAGAACTTCACTGAACTGCCACAGCTTCTCAAATATTATGGGTAGTTGCTCAGTAACTTCATCCACTAGTTCCTTCTGGTCCTGTGGCTTCATCTCATCAGGTCTCAAGAACTTGTTAACCTTCAAATACCTTAAATGGCCTTGAACTTGAACTCCTACAGTGAGTGATTCTCCATTCTCCTAGTCCGTGTCTTTGCCTTCTGTGACTTGGGCAGTATGGCTAGAGCACTTGCTACTGAAGAACGAAGAAAAACGTCATTGAGTACCTTTGCCTTTACCATATTCCAGATAACTAGGTCTCTTGTTTCCTTTTGAAGATGACCAACATTTTTCCTACTTTTAGTTTTATCACTGACATACCTACAGAAACTGTTCTTGTTGGCCTCGATGTCCCTGGCCCCTCTTCCCTTCAGGGCTTTATCCCATGGTATTCTGCCAAGCAGCCCCCTGAAGAAGCTAAACTCTGCTTTCCTGAAACCGAGATTTGTGAGCTTGCTGTGTGTTATCCTTTGCTGTCCTCAGGATCTTGAACTCCATCATTTTATGGTTACTGCTGTCAAGGCTGTCCTTGAGCTTCACATTCCTGTACAGTACCTTCTTGTTGGTGAGAACAAGGTCCAGCATAACATTTCTCCTCACTGGCTCCTCTGTCAGCTGGAGAAGGAAGTTGTCATCATCAGCATATTCCAGGAACCTTCTAGATTGCTCATGTCCAGCTGACTTGTCCATCCAACTGATATCAGGGTGGCTGAAGTCATCCATAAGGATCAAGATCTGTGAACGTGAGGCTATTACTATATGTCTATAGAGACATCTGCTCTGTCATCCTGGTTGGGTGGCCTGTAGCAGATGCCCGACTATAAAGTCACCTGCCCCTGCCTTCCCTTTATCCTGACCCATAAGCTTTCAATTGCCTCCTTATCCCTCTCCAGGAAGAGTTCCATGCACTCCAGTTGATCAACATAGAAAGTGGTACTCCTTCCTGTCCTCCCCTACCTATTCTTAGAGAGCCTGTATCTTTTCCTTCTAACATTCTAGTCAAGGCAGCTATCTTACCATCTCTATGCGAGGCTAATAAGATCATAGCCCTACTGGGATGTGCATGTCTCTAACTCCTCGTTTATTTCCCAGACTACTTGTGTTTGCATAGAGGCACTTAAGTTGTACCCCTGATGGAGATGACTGTCAATAGTTTGACCTGGTTTGGCCTAGTTCCATGACAAGGAATGAGAGAACCCATGGACTCACACCCTGGAAAAGGAGGGAATGGAAAGGGTAGGGAGATGAACCTGGCTGATGGATAACAGGGACAACAAGGTGAAGAAAAACTTGATCTACTAAATATAGTAGTGGAATGTGAGATAACACAATAAAATATGATTAGAATTGAAGCTAATAAATCAAATGAAATGAGAGAGTTTCCAAAACTGAAATCCTTATTCTAACCCTGCAGGTGAAACAGCCAGGGAGCAAAGAGGGAAGTCTCATGACCTCCAGCATATTTTATCTTCTCGTCTGAATGGAAAATGAAAGCAAAAAATGAATTCTGGGAGCTGTAGTCCATTCTTCTCTTCTGAGACCAAGAGGCTAGAAATACCGATCATCCGTGGAACTGCAGCATTAACTCTTTAACTCCCAGTGCACTACATGGATATTATGATGTGGAATACCGATGGAAAACCATAAAAACTTGACACTGACTTACTAGTTGAAGTGGCTGGAATTCCTTTACATTGCTCTTCAGGTGCTCTCCTGCTGACCTGTGATATTTCTCTAGACTCTGAGAGTCTATTGCTGGCACTGGCATCAAACTAGTAGGAATGGAAATTGAGGTTTCCCTCCCCTGGCAAATTTGGTTTAAAAACCACTTCACCAGGTTGGCAAGATGTTCTTCCCCTTCTCTAACAGATGGACCCCATCAGCCAGTAGGCCAAGTTTGTCAAAGTGAGTCCCATTGCCTGAGTAGCTGAACCCCTGGAAGTGGCACCGACCCTGTAACAATCTGTTGATTTGCTGGAGTTGACTGACTATTTAAGACTCCCTTCACTTTGACTAGAAGGGTTAATGAAAAAACTACCTGCACTCCAGCATCCCTTACCATCACCTTTTCTTAGTTTCACTGGTTGTTAAAAAGGGAGCAGATCAGTCTGGCTTGCTCATCTCCAGCACCTCTCCTGATATGATGAGTCTTTCCTCTTCAGTCTGCAGAGCAACAGCAGGCTTTGGAGACAGTCTCTCTCTAGCTTGCCATGGTTATTTAGAATTACAGACACACATCTGGGATCAATTCTGCCACCTCAGACAAGTCTGGTAATGTCATTCAGATAAGGGACTGGAATATGGGTCTGAGTTTGCACTTGACTTGGCATTATGCTTTATTGTTCCTAGTAACTACTACAGACTTATTTGAACTTCGTTCCTAAAGAAATTTTTAGCTAGGCAGAATCCCCCACCAACTCCTCTGCATTCTATTGCCCATGCCTTGATACATACAGGCTTCAGCATAACACTTAAAGAAAAAAATCCCTGCCAACTCCGACTGCAAATTCACATTACATTAAAAGCAGAATAGAAGATTAGGGTACTAAAAAAACCTTACAAGCTAAACAAACACTTATAGTAAATAGGTTTGCAAAGCAATCTATCTTTTTTTTTTTTGTTAAGTTGCTTCAAAGAAGAAAGTTCCTCTTTTAGGATTCTGGAAAAAACATCTTTATATTAAAAAAAAAACACAAAAACCTGGAACTGACTACTTTGTATGGAAGAGTAAAACAGCAGCCAAATAGTTCAAGTAGAAGGAATAGTATACATGATTCCAAATTTTACATGAGTCATACAATATGTTTGTATACATTGCATAGAATTCTGTAAAGTAGCAAGACTTGATTAAGGGGCAACATATACAGCAACTTTCTGAAGACTTGATTTCTATTCATACAGCTTCTAATCATATCATTAACAACAGCTTTTCTAACAGTGTGTGCCATCTTTTTACAGAGCTGATCAATAATGAAAGAAAATGTCCTACATTTTCTTCTAAAAAGAAGTAACACATTAGCTTGATGTCTCATGGCCTTGTTGGTAAAAATGTCTGAGAACTTATATAGGATCCATTATTTGGAAAATCCACTGGGAAAATGGTAGCAAAGATGAAATAATAATGAATAATTATGATATCTAAAATTGTGAAACAGAAACTAGGTCCTGTCGTCCAGAGAATTAGTGCCTTCTATGAATACAGAGTCTGGATATGTTTAGTGTTGCTGTGTGAAACAAAACTTCAGGATGTAAATTTTTCATCTCTCTTTATTCCAAGGTAAAACCAGGATTTCTTGTTGTCTGTGACATTTTTAACTTCTACCATCAGGCTGAGTAGAGTTCTCCCAAAATTTTGAGTTTTCATTTTTCTCATGTGTCTGTATCAAGGATCCAGGATGTCTTCATGCCATGAGGTGAGAGACAAAGTCCTCTAAAATTTGCTCTTTGAGAATCCATCTACAGTTAAGGTTTGAGATAGCCTCCAGCCCAGAGATTCAGGGTATCTTTGTGCATTCTGTTGAAAATAATTAATACTACAGTTTAAAGGAGGCAAGGGAGAGACTAAGTGACGATCAACATCAAAATCCATGACCAAGGCTCTCTATAAAGAAGGAAGACCTTGGCTATGCATGACTTCCTAGCTCATGACAAAAGATAATCAAAGTGGCAGCATAAGCAGAACTCCTTTGAACAGTCTTAGAGCAGAAAAAGGATGCTACTAGTTTCAGCAAAATTTGGTGTCATTACTCATCTCTCTTTCTGTGTGGGAATGTCTGGTCTGCCCACAGCTGTGCTATAAATCATCATTAGTATCATGAATATTTTTCCTTCATAGTAGTTAATGAACTAAATATCAGAAGTTTATTACTTTATTAGAGAACTGTTACGACCTCTGAACACAATATGGTGTTTAAAGCAAAAATGATGATGAATATTCACTAGGAACTCTTTTTTTTTTTCTTTTTTTTTTTTTCCTTTCTATACACAAGATGTAGCCACTTTTATTTGTCTGAAGGTGACAGACAGAAGAAGACAGAAAGAAGGAAACATAACACAGGTCAGTGGAGTTAATGTGGGACTGAAATGAATTTGTAATGTGGCCCTGAGTCTGTCTTTTCACTGTTCTTATGCTGGTATCACTACTGATTCAGAGTTGTTTTGCATTGGTATTATTCAGGCAGGTAGCACCTCTGCATGGAAATTACCATGGGATCCTGGTGGATGGCAAATTGCATGTGAACTGTAGAAAACTTTTCTGGTGAGATAGACCTGCAGCATACTGACTTGCATTAGAGCAATGCAGGCAGCAGATCAAGGGAAGTAATTGCTCCCCTTCAGTCTAACACTGTGATGCCACATCTGAATGGGTTCCATCGTGGTCTCCACAGCACAAGAAAGGTAGTGACAAACTGCAGAGAGCCCAGGAAGGGTTATTAAATTAGCAGGAGGTTAGAGGTGTACTTCCATGGGGGGAGGCTGAGAGAACTTGATTTGCTTAGCCTGCAAAGGAGAAGGAAAATTCTAATTGCTATTCTTAACAGTTTAATGGGGCTATAGAGGAGATAGAAAGCATCAGACTCTTAGAAGTAAAATGCAAGATGACAGAAGGCAGTGGTCATAGGTCGCAATGGGGGAAATTCTGAATGGAAACAAGGAAGAAAACCTTCACAATAAAAACATCTGAACACTGGTGCTACTTGTGAAGGGGGGATGAGGAATCTCTATTCTTGACAAAACTCAGAACTTTTCTGAACCCAGATCTGAGACTCCCGGTCAAACTTTGAAGTTTGCTCCACTTTGAACAGGCGATTAAACTGAGTGACCTACAGAGAATGCCTCCCAGCTGAAGCATTCTAGGATCCTTTGATCCTGCACGTACTAGTCATTGGCTGGAGAAAAAAAATAAGATATTTTCTGGCATATACATACCAAAGCTTTAGTCAGCTCAGCTGTGCTGTGACTGTTTGCTAGGCAAATTTGGTCATTGCCTACTAAACTAATCTTAGTGTTTGATAGTATCTCTAAATAATTTCTGGTAAAGGGCAGACAACATATTTTTAAGTTTCTACAACAAATAAGGAGCAGGGTGTTTTTTAATTATGCAGAAGGAACTATGGTCTACCATGTATTAAAGGGGACATCAGTTTGTGAAAAGTTCTCCCAACTTGACATAAGCATTCCTGTTGTTTTCTCACTGTATGTTATAAGTGATCACAGCTCTAGAATTTTGTCTTAACGTGTTATGGACAACTTCACATCTCAGCTGTTGATACTGATTAATACATACATTCAGCAGTGTTTGATAAAGATTTCTTCCTGCTAATGAATAAATATCCATTGTCCAAATGAATACTGTTGAAGTAATAATCCATTTCAAAGTAGACTAAGCAAATCTGGGATTATATTGAATTGTCTCTAGACTCCATTAAAAGCATAGTACATGGTATCATTTTCACTCAGAGAGCCATCAGGAAATGAAGCAATCTGCTAAGCTCTCATTTCTCACTTTTTAGCAACTGTGTTTATGTGGATTTTTTTGGAAATAATGGGAATTAAGAAACAAGGTTTGCATTCTCAGCATGTGATCTTGAGTAAGTCATTTTTTTTAATCTCCAACTCACTCTATAGAGAAGGTATTTATGTGTATTTTTATTTTATGATATTCTTAATCTGTGGATTGAGAAGAATGCAGTGTACGAGTTAGATCTTAAAAAATGAGATTAGAATTGACATTGAAAATGCAGCCATTTATGAATTCAGTATTTAGGCAATACTGCATATGGAATTTAACAGCAACTATATCCAGCCAGATGTGATTTCCTGTCATTTTGTATTGCAGGAGAGGGGGAAATGTATGCAACTAAAATCAAACCCTGTAAACAGCAACAGCAGCAACAGCAGACTAA
The DNA here is from genome assembly GCA_016647715.1 of Pavo muticus. Lineage (NCBI taxonomy): Eukaryota > Metazoa > Chordata > Aves > Galliformes > Phasianidae > Pavo > Pavo muticus. The sequence goes on from JACDJE010000458.1 coordinate 476,678, forward strand.
TCTGTGGAAAGATAATTGAACCATTCCAAGCACTTTCGGATACGAAAATCTTTAAAGCTGAAAAACTGGCATTCCCCTCAAAAGGTATCTCTCCTGCTGGTATTAAACACCTTGATGTAGAGCTGTACGGTTTATTTGTGCCACAGGGCATGTCTGTTACTTCATATGTGCTGCTGAAAAATGTGTTCGTATTTAAATATTAGCACAAAAGAATGTTATATTTCCTGCTCTAACAAGATTGGTTTCAGTAAAATAGAGTTTATTCATTCTTTTCTATCCATATCTTGCAGCATCATTTTGCACTTCTCTTAGAGACCACACCACAGCAGTGTGATCTGTGGTAGCTCTGTGAGTCCCAGGACCCTGAATCACTTCCTTGCTGAATCCAGTGGCAGCCTTGACCAGCAATCTTATTAGCATTTGCCTAAAATTAAATTGAAAGGAAAGTAGCTGAGCATGCTTTTATCATTCTAAGACTTTTTAAATTTCTTTCTGAACAGAAACTATAAATAAAGGCCTTTATGATGCTAGCCAGCAGACAATTCTTCAGACCTATAAGTTGATATAAACTAGTTATTTATGAAAGGATAGAAAAGATTAAGTTAATTAAACCTGGCATCATGAGACTCTTTAATCACATTCAGAATATCAATGAAGCCTATGATTTTGATTATCAGAGCAATAATTTTGAGGGCTTGGGCCTTGGAGATACCATAGTGAAGTCCTCTTCAGAAAAATCTCATTTCATTTTAATGGAAAAATTCAATATTTGAGTTGACGTGCAGATTGAAGTCCAAGCTGAATGTAAAATCTAACTCAAAAAGCACTCTAAAAGCCATCATTTAATTGCAAATTTGGATAAGAAACCTAGAGACTAACCCAACAATCAACTTAGCTGTTTCATTTAAGCTCAACAAAAGCCTGTGACTTCTAAATAACAATCAAACAGGTAAAATTAATAATTGAGTCAGATCCAAACCTCAGTTCTGACAGCTTAATTTGAGTAAAAGCTTTATGTGAGCTTTTTTATCTAATAGAAAATGTGATTTATTTTAATACTCAGATCTAAAGTTCTAGAGTAAAAAAAAAAAAGGAAAAAAATGTAATTTATCTCACCATGTAAAAGCTACCTGTTGCCACCCTATATTATTCTTATGATAACTTGAATTTTTTGTTAGCTGCTGTCTGTGTCTGAGGTTATGTTCTAAGAAGCTTTGCCAGTGCTTACTTACTACTTACAGGATGAGTGTAGCAGAAAATAATGCAAATGCCAAAGCATTTCAAAACAAACACAGCTTTTCTTCTGCCATACAAACCCAATACTGCGTTTATCAGTCCACCTGTGGGGTTCTGTTTATGCTATTTGTTAATCAGCCTATGCTTCCAAACTCAAAAACAGTGAATTTAAATCTTTTTAGAGATGTATTTTCTTGGAATTTTTATCTGCACCCCCTTAAAAACAAAACCAAACCACAAAATCTGTGATTCTTGGTGCAGAGGATTTCAGCTACTGAGGGAATGTTGGTTGGCTTATCTAAGGTACTTTCTGTGGAAAGCCTTGATGTGGTCCGTTTTGAGACCACCAATTTAGTAGGTCAGTATTCTCAAATTAAAATAATTGTTGGAAAAAAATAATAATTGAGGAAGACTTCTGGCATGTTAGTGTGCCTAAACTGAACACTTTTATACGGTTTGAGGGTAGCCATTTTGTTTTCTATTTGTAAATATCAAGCACCATGCTGTCTGCTTCCTCTGAAGGACCTAAGCACTGTAAATGTTTAGTGATTGTAAAAGAAAACAAGGAAATATCACCAGGGGAACTGCTGACACCTGTAGCATATGCTGAAGATATAATGTCAAATGAAACACTGAGTTATCTTTGAGATTGTTTTGTGTAGTTTGTAAGCCAAAGGTGATACAAGAATTGTTATAAATAAATTTGAATTATTTCGTAGCAAGCACTATGCTCAATTTATTATTGAAGATTTTATATTATGTAAACTTTTCACAAGAATGAATAAAATAGAGTTTTATTTATTTGCAGTAATATAACCCCAATGCCAGTGAACTTCTAATGTCCATCAGGAAGTAGGATAGCTGGGTGTTTTGATGTTAACAGACATGAATAGGTTTGCAAATTACGTGTGGTGAACAGATCTTCTCAGCATTGTTTGAGCTTGCACAGGCTTTCTCCTTTGATCCTACATACTAGTCTGTTCAGTTCTAGGTTTAGGAGCTCAGAAGATGCTCCTCAGAAGTTGAGGAGGAGGTATTGGGCTCGCATATTTCTTAGGTGCCCAAGAGGGGGCTTGTGGAGGGAACTGTAGGCTCAAAGTAACCTGCATACACGTTATCTGCGTACCGTATATTATTCAGATTACCCACAGATGAAAATAATAGTAATAATAATGGGAATATTTGCATAGTACCAGAAGACAAATGGAACACAATGTTGTTAGAGATTGTCTTGTAGCCGTAATGTAAACCAAAGGCTCAGTAAAATAGAATAATTACTCCTGTCTGTGCATATATCAAGTAAGTACCTAGAAGCCAAATTGTTTTGTAAGCTGAATGTCTTAGGCTTGTGGTTGAGGCACGCAACTCAGTGAGGTTCTGCCTTGTGTGATCAGGTTCTGTGACTTGAAAAGTAAAATTAGAAATATAAAGGTGAGCTCATATAAAGAATAGAGAACTTAAAGCACTGTGTAGGCTTGACCTTTGGCGATGATTGGGTACTTGAAATATCTGAGGGATAGTGATAATCAAGAACTGTCCTTGGCCCATCACCTAATTCCCTGCAGTATCTTTCACAGTGGCCCAGACAGATACGCATATGTATAATATGGATAAGGAAATAAACTCTTATTTTTTTTCTTTCTCTCTGACAACTTGATGTTTGAAATGAATGAGTCTGCTGTTCAAGAGACAGGGTAGGCTACTTTAATGAGAACACATGCTTGCTTACAACAAATAAACAAGAAAATGCAATATCAGACATGTAAAAATGTATTATGATTTTAGAACTGAACACCCTGAAAAGCAATTGTTTATTGTAAATAGCACACTTGTCTATGAGCAGAACAACCTTTGATAAAGATCAGTAAATATTCAAAGCAAAAATACTTTGTTCCTTGTTACAAATAGCTACTACTGCTAAAACTGGAGGCCCATTAAAGTTACCTATGCGGGTAGTCACAGTTTCTGAAAAAAATGTAGGTCTTTCCTTAGCTCATAGATTTATGAGCTTGGATTTCTACCCTGCAGCACAAGGAGCATCAACTGAATTTGACAGAAAAATGAATTTCTAATATCACACACTTTCAACATATTCCTGAACTTGTTTTTTCTTTTTAAGCAAATACCCTTTCTGCAGCTCAAAGATGTGTGATGTATTATTAAAAAAAAAAAAANATATCTGCCTACAGAACTACAGCACAACCTGTGAAAAAGTAGTGGGGGAGTGATTAATTTGCATTTTTATGGTTCTTGCAATTAGCAGCTGTTAATCATCAAATCTAACCTGACTCATTTGCAAACAGAGATGAGAGAACTATGGAGGGTTAAAATTCTCATGGTATTCTAAGAATTCAGAAGGCTATGAAGCATAATTAGCTCTAAGAAATGGTAGAAATTATTAGTATGAGGCCACCTGACAAAGGGAATTTTGATCCATAACTTTTTCTGAAGATGTATCTTCTGTGTCTGCAACTAAATACTTTGATTATACACAGCAACAGAAATTTCTGGAAATTCACTTTTCACAGGGATATAAATAAAAGTAATACTCAGCTGTACAAGTTTAGAATACTTCTTGTTTGCTGGTTTATTAAATCAGTGTGACTCCTTTGGTGTTAGACAAGGTAGTTCTAAGTATAGTAAATACAATCAGGGTTTACTTAATACTCAATTTTAAATATAGTTTGTACCACCAGGGAAGAGAATAACAATAGCTCTTTTTAAAGCTGCCCAGAGAGTGTAATCATGACCTTGTCACGAACAAGGATTGGTGTGCAGAATTCTTCTGTCTTCAGCTATTGCTTAGGCAGTGGGTACTGCCTACTCCTACTGCTGAGCTAAAATATGGCTTTACTGTGGTTTTGGGCCAATTACTAGTTGGTGGGGATTGTTCAGCAGCAATTAAGATGAGATTACACAGGCTTTTGCTTAGTATGCACAAGCTTTCTCCCAGCGACCTGGGTTGGTAATCTGAGACTTTGATTCTTTGCTGCTACCAGTACTTTTGCTTGCTACTTAAAGAAAGAGAATAATTGCCTGTACTGATATTTGGATATAGTAAAATGAGATTTTAATTTAAAATTTAGAATGAGATTTCAATTTTTATCTTCCAGAGGAGGTAGGTAAAATTTCTTAGATAGTATTGCCTCTACAATTTGAGAGTGTTATGTCAGAGAGTTTTGCTGATATTTTGGAGCAGTAAATGTCAAAGCCAAAGCCATGTACAAGCACCAAAGACTGTGTATTCAGTTTTTAATTCAATCATACATTACAGAGATCACACAAATATAGAATGAAAAATATTAGCACAATAACAAATACCTGTGTGGACTTTCTGTGAGATTTCAGCGTATTATATAAATTCAAATTTCATGAAAGATATAAGCATCCTCTCAAAAGAGAGTTTTATCCAATGACTGTTGAAAGCTTGTAAATAGTTTTAGGACCAGAGACCGTTCTTTCCTTAATAGGAATGCCTCACTAACTAATGTTAAGAATTATGGCATTTCTGGTCATGTGATTGTAGGGTTTCCTTCTCCATGGTTGCGTTATCTCTAACTCATTGGGTGGAAGGTGTCCAATACAGTTATTACTGAATAGCTTAACAATGAAGACATTCTCCTTTGCAGTGAGTGTCTGTACCATTGATTCTGAGTCTTGCCATACCTAAGCACTTGCTCATATCAGTAGGTTATTTATGATACTTAGCCTGAAGTCAACATTCTTCTTTTCCTCATCCACTGGGGATTTAAAATCCAGCTGTCACTATAGCTTCTTCTGTAATTAAAAATGTGTCTAGATGTGGGGTGGCAAACTACATTCTCTTTAAAAAGTGAACTGTTCAAACTACTTCACGCTTCTTACAGCACAAACGTGTACACTAGCAGTTGCTGCTTCTCTGAGTGACTTATATTCATCTGAATGCTTTATAAAATTTATAGGTGGCTCAAATTGAGAGTTGCTCAGATGTTATTTTACAGAATTCAACTTACTGCATTATTATGCATGTGACTTCCCTTGCCTGTTTAGAACTAATAGATGAAAAATTAGTTTATGCTGCTTTTAATCCTTTTTTGCCCCCAACCATCCTGAAAGGCATCTGCCATCTTACCCATGTTATGGCTTCCTCAGTCAGCTAAGTCTAAATGATCATGACTGTGAGGATCACCACTGCTAATCTTATTACTAATTAAATTACATAGACTTTTCTGAAATTTAGACATTTGGAAGTAACACAGATTGATTAATGTAGTAAAGAGAGTATTGAAGGAGGGGAGTGTGTGGAAATAACTGCAGTGATCTTGCTGTCAGCTCACTAGGGAAGCTCTCTATTTAGTTAGAGTACTCTTAAAAATTATGCAGCTTTTGTAGAAAATGAACCCTTAGAATTGTTTGTATAGTTACACAAACAAGTCCAATTATTGCTAATGAAAACTGGACTCCCACATGCTGACCTGAAAGATTACCTATTGTATGTGGAATCTGTCTGAAAAGACACTTTGAGGGAGATGAAGGAGAAGTCAAACACTGAAGTAAACTTAATTAAGGTACAATAAAGTCCAGTATTTACTTTCTCTGATTGAAAGAGGTGAAATTATCTAAATATATTTAATTAGCTGTGAAAGGTCAGGGCCCTTACAGGATAATTTGAGACTTATCCTCTTTTTTCTAGTCAGGGAACTTGGGGATATTGCTCAACATAGGCATTACATATTTATGTAATGTTGTTGTTGAACTTAGTTATAATATTTGTTTGCTTCGGAATGCTTATAACTGGCAGCAGATTTAAAAGGAGAATATGTTTAATTTACCATCCTAAAAGAACTTTCAACTAGATATTAATTTGTATTTCATCTTTGCGTATGTGAACAAAATATGGTAATTTCTTACTAACTGTTTTGGCTTGTTTTCAGTATTTTGTAAATGCAAAATTGCAAGAAACATTTCTTCATCTTGTGAACTTAGTATATAATAACTGCATTGTTTGAAGGAGGTTTTGGGTGTGTATTTTGAGGGAGTGCTGTTTGGTGGGTTGTTTTTTTTTCCTTTCAGTTTATATCAGCTAATAATCTATTTCTTGATTCAAACCTTCTAACAAATACAGCTGGTAGAAATTTGCTTCAAATCATGCTTCTATTCACATTTGGAAACATTGACTTGGCGTTCAAAATGTTTTTGCTTCCTTAGTCTCCAGTCCTCCTTCAGAAACAGGAAAACAAGTGTACTTTCTTCAGAGTAATAGAAATTGTTTTTAATGGAAGAAGCAACAAATGACAGATTATGTATTTTATGTCCCTCATTTAATGGTAGGCAAGTGAATAACTGATAAGTTATGAAGTTCTCTATACTGCATTTTAAAAGCTTCTTTTTCTCCTCCTGAGACTCTTCATTCTGAATGTGTAGTGTCTAGTGTCTTGAAGCTTGCTGGCTCATCAGCCACGTACAGTATGCAACATGTCTTTTTATTAAACTACAAAACAAAATACAACATTTAAAAAAAACCCAACGAACTTATATGGAAAACAAGTTAGTAAATTTTTCTGCAGTAGGTTGTAAGAATTGCTCAAGATTTATGAGATATTCCACTTCAACCTTGTCTTTCACATCCAAGATGACACATTTTCCTCTACCCTTCCTTTGCTACTTTTTTCCTTTCCCTCTAGCTCCCTCACTACAGCACTCAGACATGCCTCTCAAGCAAATGACTTGGATTAGTATTTTTTCGATCTTAATGTAAACTTGTGTACGTGGACATCCAATTAGCTGGTAATGAGTAGCCAATTATACTGTCAGCCCCAAAGTATATAGTCATTAAGTTATGGACGGCAGAAGCCCATGAAAATATCTGAATTTACCTTCCCGTTTCTCTTCTTAAAGAACTGTGGTATGGGTCATGCAGGGAAAGCAGTTGTTAACAACTGAAAAAAAAAAGCTCCAGCAAGAAGACAATAAATAGTTCAGATACAGAGACTATGAGAATTAGAAGAGGTAGGATGAGATGGTTCAAACCATGACTAATTGCAATATTACTGAAATATTCTGAATAGTTAGAGTACTTTGCTACCTTCAAGTACTTTCATCACACAAGTTTTTAAAAAAGACTCTGATAACCTAAGAAATTCTGTGACACTTCTGATAGTCTGAGAGCTTGTTAAAATATGATAACACTCTCATTTCATTCAAAGACTTTTCAGAAAAGATACTAATACAAGCTATATGTTAATAAATTAGAAAGTCTATGCAGAGATCACCAACAATGGTGTTAGGGCAAAATGACTAGTAAAGAAGAATGTCTGAATTACTCAATTTCAAGCTTGACAGTAAGTTGCATGTGACAGAACTTGTCAAAGATGTATTTCATGCTATTCTGCTTTTGATCTGAAAGGTGTTTGTGCCTTTAATTCTAGGATGATTAGTCTTGAAAAAACGAAAAGTGGTACAAAGACTTTATCTGTCTTAGTTATGTAATCAGACTGGTACTGTAACCTGGATGTATGCCCAGAATGAGACAAGACAACGGAGTGCATGAGAGTACAATGAAAAAAAAAATCCTTCCTTAACAGGGGGAAATTCTTGGGCAGGTATTAAGAGGAAATCTAGGCCCTTTAATTTGCATCTCAGCTGTATTCCTGCTTCACGAAAGTTTTTTTCAGGTATCTACAATAACAGAAGAGGATTACTGGAGTGAGTAGATAAAGTACTTGAGGTAGAAGGGTGATGGTTAAAAGCCAATTCTATTTTATCTGTGTCTTAACATATTGAAGGAGGTAATCATTATTCACTAAGAAGGAATGACCGAAGGAGCATGAATTGGGGAAGAAATGTTTACTCTTTTTCTTGAAATTTTAACAGCTGTTTTGAAGAATTTTGTTCCATTTTAATGACAGAAAGATGTATCTCACTTACAGGTTATGTTAAAAATTCTGCCCCTTACTTTTGCTCTTTTTCCAAACTGTCGTTGATCATCTATCCTTACATCACAGGATACTGTTTTAATCAGTGAGAACATTCTTGAGAACCTGGAATATTGCTGGACAATGATTTCCATCCCAGAGCTGCCTAGTTAGTGAGGCTACATTTAAGAAAGGTCATAAGACAAGATTTAAATGGGAACATCTTCCAAGGTCACACAAAAATGAATCTCTCTCTCTTGTATTGAAAACATGTAAGAACTGGTTCTAGCTGCAATATACATATTGATGACTGCACAAAAAGCTATGCAGCTATGCAATTTGAAATAAATTCTCTATTTATGTTTTATAACATACTGTAAATGGCTTAGATTGTCTCCGAAGAATGTCTTTCCTAGTAAATAATGTACAATCATATAATCAGACTTAGTTCATTGGTTCTTTCTCTTTTTCCCTCCATTCCTTCTCTTTGAACTGAACTTCTGAACTTGTTTGACATTTTCAACTACAATGGCAGTGGCAGAAATTTCAAGACTGTTTTTACAGTGTTATCAAAATAAGCATTGAGGTACAAGGTATGAGTCACTATTAGATACTGAAGGAATCACTGTGCTATAAACTTAGCATGTGGGAGCAGTAGAGATTATGAATGTACGTGAAACATCAGTTGAAGCTTTTATGGCACTCAAAACATCTCATCTTGTGTGAGTTCTTTGATGTTTGCTAGTGGGTGAGTTCACACTAAGGTCTTGCTATGATTCTTTTAAAACTGAACACAAATCTGACAGAAAACTGCTCTTTGTTCACACTGCTTATGGAAGTACTTGTTTAACAGTATGCTTCCCTTCATGATTAGTTGGCTTAATACTCTCATAAAACCTTTATACTGTGTGTCTGTTCTGGAAGCTTAAGGACTTAAACCTCCTATTCCATTCTGGAGGCTACAGTCAGGTACAGATTTTCTAAGGATTCAGCTGATACTGAGCTCTCATGCATACTTTTTTGTCAGTACAGTTGTAATTGTGCAAATGTGGAGCATTGCCTTTAGTCTTCTTTCTGACCTGCTCTGAAAATTTTTATCCAAACTGCATTTACAGTTCCTATATAATTACTGCACTGATCCCATGGGAAGTTCTGTGAATAGCATGAGTGCAAAGGAGAATATTATCCATTAACAGGACAACTGTAATTGAAGTAATGTAAATTTTTCCAATACATAGCACTTTTACGGGCAACTGTAGATTTTTTATGTTCAAGCTTATTGGTGCATCTTTTCCTTTCTTCAGACTATAAAAAGTCTTTCAGCTATTCCTTCTCCCATATTCTCATTGCAGGATTTCAAAGAAAAGAGAAAATGCTAAAAGTGCTTTTGATCAGTAAATTATAGTCAAAGATCTAGGAAAGAGGCCTGGAAAAAATCTTCTGAATTGGAAAACAGTCATTTATTGCATAACGGCAATTATGTCATATAACATGTGTGTAGACTTGTCTTTCAAAATTTGTTTTGTTGCTGCCATCAGTAGATAGGAACTTAAAAATAAGTCTCCTGAGGTTTGAAAAGCTTTAAAACAAACTTCAGAATATCCTTATCAGTAGACTAATTTATTCAGGTTCTGCAGTTCAGCTCTGTAAGTCTGCAGGTTTGCTGATAATAAACCTGTTTAATTTCCTTGGGAAAAGCAAACTGGATTTTTGAGAAACAAACTCTTCATATTATGCCTTCTCAGTCCTCTAATTGTCTTTCTAGCCTGTTCTTTCTAATTTTCTACTTTGAGTAAGAGATAGTTAATTTTCCTAAACTTTTTGCAGTGTTCACAAGAAAAAGTGGTGTTTGATGGCTAAGAATGAGTAGACCTATGTTACAAAGATCTGAGCTCTCAACATGGAAGAATGACAGGCTTCAGTTCTGCCAAGATGCAACTATCCTTACATTTTTTTGCAAATCAAAAGAATTGATATGTTATTCCTGGGACTACTATGTATGCTGGGTTATGCTCTTAAATGTTACATAACTTGTCTCTCTGTTAGTATAATTTGAGAGTGTTACAAGTTTCCTATAATGCTTTCTCAGAAAGATATAATAAAACTCACTTAAAAAAAACTAACAGTAGAATAAAGCCATATTTTCTGTGCATAAATGCAAAGCAGTGAAAAAGGAAAATCAGAGAATTCTTGGACTGTAAGCGTCTACTACTTAAACAGAAGTCAAACAAGTTAAACATTGTTGGCTAAACCTTTTTCTTTTGCAATTTGGTAATTAGTGCTTTTTTTCCTGCTTCACTTTGTGGCTGCCTTCATACACGCAGGAGCAAGATGGCAGTGAGTTTTTCCCGCTATGAAGGGGAATTTTGATGAATCTCCCTCAAAGATCCTAGACGGTACAGATGAACGCTGAGTGAAAAAAGAAAGTGAAATATCGCAGAGAAGTTCTTAGAGAACAGCCACGAAGTTCTGAATTAGGATAGAGCAGAAGCACTTTTAACACTTAAAATCCACCTGTAACTTTGTTACACCCTGTAACACCCTGTAACTTTGTTGTTAGGGTGTTGAACATCCAGATACCTTCTGTGGCTTTCTCTGAATCCACAAAGAATGCTTTATAATCAGTAACGTATGTTGTAAGGAGCCTTCAAGGTGGACCTATGTGGTAGGTAGAGGATTGTTGTTGAATCACTTGAGAGGAAATCTGCCAGCGATTACCACTCTTGTAACAGGAGCAGTGAACTGGAACATGTACAGCTATCTACACTGGAGTAAAAGCCTATTAGCTGATGCTGTAGGTCTGGCTGTAACCTTTGGACTCCTGCCATCATCAGAACATAAACTCATCACACTCTTGACAACATTAGAGCTTCTGGATACACATAGACAACCTTGTTTTATTACAGGAATGAAAAACCCTATCCTTAGCAGCCAAATTTACAATCCTTTGGAAGTTTGCTTGTTTTAATGAATAAGTATATTTCTAACATCAGTAGTTTTGTTTAAGTAAATAGATACAGAGCTGTCCATCTTTTTTATTTATTTACTTATTTAATAGCTGGGATTTCTCTATTGCACTTCAACTTCTTGTTACTGCCTAAAGACTTCTTGAGACCAAGGCTTTTTTATTCCTTGCTGTTTGCTGAGAAATGTTCACAGTAGTTTTAAGCATTTAGAAACTCCAGAGAGAGAAGAATATGAAACTAAATTTGTGCAGTCTCTGAGTACGTCATGAATAGCTTCTTGATATAAATTCCCTAAAGTGTGAGGGTAAAGGTTACATAAAATTTTACTGAGGCAAACCTTCATTGTTCATGGAACTATGAAATCTTACTAGCTACTTTTGTGTTGTAGTGAGCATGCTTCTATACCCTGTGGTTTTCCAGTTTGCTTGGGTAGGCTTTAAAGCAAGAAATCTATTAAAATATTAAAAATTATGAATTATGAATTGATGTTCATTTCAGTAAGATAAAAGAACTTTCTGCTCTTTTTCTACATTAAGATGCAATCAAAGCATAAAACTTTTCAATGCTTTGGTGTCATTTAAAACTGAAGTAAGTCCCATTTGGCAAAGAAGTCACAATACCCTTGACTTTTGGGAAATGTAATATTTTGCCATGATTGCTAAACTTTGACAGCTTATAGCTCTCTCTGACAAAAGTATTCCAGTATCCTTTCTGTATAACAAAAAGCACAAAACCTTCACACTGAAATGTCAATCAGCTCATTGCTCTTGGGCCTGCATAAGTTTGAATGGAAAGTAGATATATTGTTTTATTTTGTGTATTTAATACTTTAATGTGAACCGAAATAATAAAAAATATTTGGTATGTTTTAATGTGATGAATCAATCTTTCAAATTATTTCTAAACCTAGCAAATACTGTAGCAGATTTTTTTCCCTTTATCTAGAGGAATTGGTTTATTTTTTACAGAACTAGTTTTATTTGCTCATACCTGTTCTTGCATAAAATTGCAGTCACTTTTTCGTGCACTTACTTACATACTAATTGCTTCATGCTTACAATGAATACATTGTTTGTCTGATAATCTGGGCAGGATGAACTGGGAGAAAGCAGAGGACAAGGGTTGCCAACTGTGGAGGATTTCACAATGTCTCTTTCTTCAGTCATTTTCATTTAGCTTGGTTTTCTTTATTTTCTTATGTGTCTTTTGTACCTTCAGATAGATGGCAGTGATTGTGATATTTTTACTCTTTCATTCTATCCCTCCTCTTTGAATGTCATTATGGAATTTTGTCCATTTTCTCACAGACTTTCCATCTTGGGTTGTAGTTTGTCTGTTATTTTCCTTCTTAGAGTGTCTTGAAGTTATTTGTAGGTGTGTGCTATGATGTCTGATGATCTGATGATTTAGGGGCCATTGACACCTACCATTTCTTCATTTCTTATTCATGCTATTTCTTTCAGTATTGTCATGCACACATCTCTAGTTATACATAATTTATACCTTTCTTATTTTTTTTTTCTCCCAGATATCTACAGACAAATGCATTTTTTATGATCAGAAAATCTAGATATGAAAAATATTGACTTGATTGATCTCAGTATAGCTGTTCTTATGCTAAGCAATTTTAACTGTGAAATGATTTGCTGTGCCAGTTGGTTATACATTTTGAGACTGGTACTCCATGGGATATATAAGAAAGTAAAGATCAATGAATCTCAATCTTTTCTCTGTGATAGCTGGGAATGCAAAAGGATGCCTCTCAAAACCTTCCTTGTTTACTTAATTTCACATGGCGGTATCAAATATAGCTGTCCATGGACTTAAAAATCATTATGGTAATAACTTAAAATAGGATTGCCTTTTCTTTCTAAATTGTAGACTCTATCAAAGGCTGCTGTGCAAGTATTTGAAGACTGACTAGGGTCTAACAGTTCATTCTGTATGAAGTTTTTTAGTTGCAATATATCATTTTATTACTGTGAGTTGTAGCCCAAAAGGTTATGTTATTTTGTCATCCAAATTTGATGGAAGATCATGTATTTTTATGAAAACAGATTTTAAATTATCAATTCTGCTCATTGACAGGATTCAAAACCATTTCAGTACTGACACAGAATTTGGCACAGAGCTAGAACTAAATGCTCTTTTGTGGTGGCAGCACACTGGAGGTGTTCCTTGGTAATTCATCTTGGGTGGAAGAGGCTAGAGAGAACAAATCTACTGTGCTTTTCATCCCAATGTCTGGATAAAATTAGTCAGCTTGGAAGTTCATCCAGTGGCATTTATGTACTCTGCACAAAGAAATCTGGTCATTGCGTAATCACAATGACCTTGTGGCTGTCTATCCTCAAAATAATTAAGATCAAGTGTTTGGTTTCAGTGGACAAGAGGAGTTGTGGAGTTCATAGAGCCTTTTAATGCTTTCCAGACTGATGGAAAGTACAAGAAAACATGCTAAAATGATCATCAGAGATGCCCAAGAATATAGATGACTGATTACAAGTTGGTCACCATCTCTTTTGACTTTCAAATGGTAAAGAGGAAGCAAGAGAATGCTGGGATGATGAAAAGTAGAAACTCAGGAAGAAACATTGTCTGAGACTAAGTGGTCAACAACAATAGCAACTTAATTCACACACTGCATGATGCTTTACATTTTGCATCAAGAGGTGTTTATCATATGTCTGCCTAGGTATTCATCACATCTATCAAGTCTGACTGATCCATCTTCATTCTGACATTGTCATTTGTGTTAATGGGGAATCAAAACATCTACTATCTGGAAGCGTACAAAAATAACATCAATAATAAGGCTGGGTGGATGAGTTTCAGGCTCTGTGCAAAGACCTTTTCATGCATATGTATTTGCAGGCTCGATTTGTCTAAACACAAGGCACATTTTTATTTTCTTTTAGAACTCTTACCATTCCACTGGCTAACAATTTCATACTCATCCTTGTAGTGGAACTTTTAAGTTACCTTTTATCTCTGTGGAGGAAGTATATATAAACGTGATCTTCTTTATCACTGGGCCTGGTAGTGCAGCCAGACTGGCATCCTAAGTTGCAAACTATGCAAGAGATGTGAGAGTTTAATGCTAAGGACTTTTGTCCCTTTTCCTTTAAGTGGTGGAAAGTTTCCCAGAGAAAAAAGGGACTCTTTCTAACTTACAAAGGCACTATGGTACTAACTGCTTCAGAACCCATTCCTAATCTCCTCAATATGTGCAGAACAATCAATTCCAATTCCACTGCTTGCGATATTTAATGCAAATATGAAATTTAACAAAGACATGTGCTGGGGTCTGACTAGCCAGGGGAATAGCTTTATGCAAAAAGTCACTGGGCTCTGGGATGCCTAGAAGGAGCCTGCAGTGTGCGCTAGCAGCAATAGAGACCAAGAGCTTCCAGTTTCAGACTAGGTACAAGAAAATCCTACCCATGAGTCGATTGACCAGAGAGCTTTTACAGTGTCTATCCATGTAGGATTTCAGGACTAGAAAAAATAAAGGTTGAGAAACTGGGTCTGGGCTCAGAACTGACTCCGCTTTGTTCTGAAGATTGGACTAGAGACCTGTGGTCTTTTCAAATCTGGATTACACTGTGATCTTTCCAATTCAATAAAACATTTCATGAATAAATAACCCTCTTTCTCTTTCAGTTCTGGTGAGTTGTATGCAGTTCTTTTTGGTAATTATTTCAATTTCTGTCATTTTAATTTAAATGTCTAGCTACTTGAATGTTTCAATATGGATAAATATTTCTTATTCTGTCAGATTGAATGATAATCCTTCTTTGGAATAGCAAAAGTGAAGGGAACTTAGACAAGTTACATCACAGTCTTGGCATTAAGTAAATAGGATTGGATCTGTAGAGTGAAGCAGGTGTTGCTGAGAATCTGACATCATTCAAGACTAATTTCAGGAGTTTTAATTTGGCCAGCTCTGGTGTGATCCTATGGATTGAATGTCCTTCAGTGCTTTTGGCATGTTAGATGAGCTTTTGGTTCAGTTTCATCTGAAAGGAATCCAGTTAAAGTGCTTAGCAATTACACTGCCATGTAGACAGAAATGTTGTGAGGACAACGAACAAGTTCCTTTCAAAGGTATCCTGATCAGTGCAAAAGAGCTAATATGTAATTAATCATAGTTCTTTACCACCTGCACAGGAGATAAATGTGAGATATGTTTTGATCACTCATTTCAGTAGATAGTAAAACAGACTGCTTCTATTTCAGGAATACCTTGTCAGAAACAAGCATTTCAAGTAAAAACCAATCAAATAATGTTATATGGTACTAGGAATGTTAATATGCAATAGTTGACATGTCCTAGCAGATTACATTAGTGCTTAAGAGGTACAGTAGTCTTAAGAGGTACAAGCAAAGGAATGCAATCCAATAATTAGTGTGAAGCACAAGTAGATCTGTTGCATCTCTGTTCTGGAATTCTAGCATAACCTGCAAAATCAGAGTTCATAGGATTCACACTGGCTTCTGCCAATGTAAGCCTTGGTGCCAACCATAACACAAATCTGGTGGGAAAGATGTCCTCAATGGATTGCCTTTACTACTTGAAGTTAAATTCCTTCAGATGATAAGGAATTATATCGGTAACTAGCATTTATTCAGTTAAGTAGTGCATGTCCATCATTCCTATTGGTGTAAAGTAGATAGCAGTTAAGGTTAAATAGCAACTATTTCTGGTACAAAAAGCAGATAATAACTTCAGTGCAGTGAATGCCACGTAATACCACACAAGATTTGGAAGATCTTATCAGATTAAAATATTTAAAAAGGAATCCCCTTTCCACAATGAAGTATCCATTAATTCAGTCAGTGTAATAATTTTCTAAGAAACCCAAATGAAAAGCCATTCCTAGTCACTGTAGAGCAATTACACCTTAGTTTTGAATGATCAATGCAAATTTTTTCATGTTGCCATTTAGTTTTAATCAGAGCACAGTCATATAAAAAATGTTAATTAGAATGTAGATTTCTACTAAACGTTGCTTAGAAGGAAAAATGCATCAATAAAAGTAGTGGCATGGATAAATGAACAGGTTGATGGAAAAAACCATTATCGTTTATTTGAATGATGAGTATTTCTGTTTTGAAAGCATCTTTGCTGAAGGCAAAGCATTTAATACTTTTAAATTTACTTTCCAAGCCCAGAAGAAAACTATTTTCTGGAGAAAATGAAGCTGTCTGAAATATATTTAGGTGTGATGAAATAAACACGTTGGACATATTGCAACATGTAAGGGTTTCTCATGATGTACGTCTAATCTGAGATACTTTGCTATAGTATGGTGAAATTATTCATGACATGATGTGAAGTGGCACAGGCTTCTGATTTCAGTGGATTTATATCATGTAAGGATCAGGCCCAGGTGCTAGCGCGCTGTCGATATCTTTAAGAAACATGATACTTGAAGCAGGTAAGAAATCATCAGTCTAGGAAACTACTTCATTTATCTGATGATCACTGCTCCTACACTGTGAATCTGTGGCTTTATCTTGTACCTGGTTGACACACCAGCTTAAAGCTGGTGGTTCCTCAGTTTCCTGCTTTTGCATCCCTTTGGTACAACTGTTGTGCTGACACAATTGCTTGTGGTATGAATCAGATTAGGGGACTGATCCTGAGAGAAATACAGAAGGAAACAGTGGCCTGTTTTTTGTTTTTTTTTTCCTCTTAGTTGGATTAGTTGCTGATTTGACAAAGGATCTGCTCGTGGTCTTCAGTGTTCTGCACCAGTGGGATAGTGTGCTGTGACACAGAAGTTGTCGGAGGAAGGGATGTGGAGCATGGTAGTGCCTCAGATGTATAACATGCTGATGTTGAACACCACTTTGAGAATAAACTGTGATTTTTTCCCTCACATATATTTTAGGAATAAATTTTATGAATAATTTCTTCTATTATTGTCACTATTGTTTACCAGCACACTTAAAACACAGTTCATTGTTTTACCAAAGTAACTTAAGTAGTACCAGATACATAAGCACTTGCACTTGGTATAAATGACCTTTGAGGTATTCTACTTGAATAAGATTGAGGAAACTGGGCTTGTTTAGCTTGGAGAAGAGAAGACTCTGGGGAAACCTCATTGTGGCCTTCCAGTACTTGAAGGGAACATACAAACAGGAGGGGGAACAAGCGTGGATGGTAATAGGACAAGGGGGAATGGTCTTAAACTGAGACAGGGGAGGTTTAGGTAAGATATTAGGAGGATGTTTTTCACACAGAGGATGGTGACACACTGGAGCAGGTTGCCCAAGGAGGTTGTGGATGCCCCATCCCTGGAGGCATTAAAGGCCAGCTGGATGTGGCTCTGGGCAGCCTGGTCTAGTGGTTGGCGACCTTGCACATAACAGGGGGCTTGAAACTAGATGATCATTGTGGTCCTTTTCAACCCAGGCCATTCTATGATTCTATGATTCTATAAGAATGGTTATGTCCCACCAGTCGTATTCAACGGATATGTGTGAGTTATAAACTAAGGAAGTTTATGTCCAGGAAGCTGGTAGCACCGTGGGTTGTTTTTATTTTGGCTAGCTTTTCCCATTGTATCATATGACTATTTGTATTCATTCAGTACTTCAGAATATTTTTTGTTATTGTCATCTGATGAGTACCATTTTTTTAAGAGGTACTATGAGGAGTACAGATGAGTACTTGAAAGAAGGAGTATGAGTATATTGTTAGTTACTTTTATCATGACTTCTATCACAGGGATAACTCCCTTGTGTTTTCCTGGCCTCTTGCGGCTCATCATTTTGAAGCTTCTAAATAATACAAAGTTATACACTGAAACTACTTTTCCATTAAAGCACTGGGGCAAACAACATAATTGATTTTAAGCTTGATACATTTCTGAACAGAGCTAAATGACTTGGTTGCCTGCTAGAGCATGAGATTGGGTCTGAATACTGGAGAAATTTTTTCCAGTCCTGTGATGAAAAAGGGAACCTTGCAAAGTATTTGATGGAAGAGAGACAGGGATATGGTCTCTGCAGACAAGAGTCACCTCTCACGTACACAGTGATGGCAGATAAAGGTATTAAGCATTTTAATTTTAACAAAATTATTGTTTCTGAGAATCTCAGCTTCTGGCATCAGAATAAAAAGTCTTTTTTTCTTTAATACTGGGATGTTTATATAATATATTGATTTCTGGATAAATCCTGATGTAACTATCTTTGCACTCTGTCATGTCAATGTTTTACTATAGTTGAGTTTGTATTCACAGACTGATATGTCAAAGATTAATGACAACCTTATTCAAAATCAAGGAGACATTTACAGAGGAGCTAAGATGAAGATGATGTGTCAGTGAATGGTTTTTTCTTTCACGTCTAAGAAAACTGTAGCCTTAAGTGCTCATAAAAATAGGTAAGCTATATTCTGATGATCTGTTCGTTCTCTGCTCTGTGGTTCATGGTACTTATCTGCATAATTGTGAGTGCTCAGGTCAGTGCAAATGCCCATAATACTTTTGGAAACATCAGGTGTAAGAGCTATTATTTGGACAGCAGGAGGTGATGGTGATGACATGACCAGGTCTGTTGTACTTATCAGCCAGATCATTCAGATTAGAATTTCACAGACAGAGAATAGTTTACAGATTATACATATTTTTGCAGATTCCAGAGCTTTTGTAAGTCATTCTTCTTAATGACGTTATTAGTATGTGGATTTGTTTTCTTCAGTGAATTATGATTGTTTTGAGAATGCTAAGTGTCTAATACTGCTACTTAGGTCTTTCCTTAAGCTTAGGTAACAATAGTGCCAGTGAAATTTTTTTCTGAGTAAAGAAGTTATAGAATCATAGAATCACCAAGGTTGGAAAAGGCCTACAAGATCGTCTAGTCCAACTGTCCACCTATCACCAATATTTCCCCACTAAACCATGTCTCAGTACAACATCTAGACAGTTATTGAACACTTCCAGGGATGCTGACTCCACCAGCTCCCTGGGAAGGCTGTTCCAGTGCCTGGCCATGCTGTCAGATAAGAAATTTTTCCAAACATCCAACTTGAACCTCCCCTGGCACAACTTGAGACCATTCCCTCTAGTACTATCGCTAATTAAGCAGAAGTGGCCCCACCTCGCCACAGCCTCCTTTCATGTAGTTGTAGAGAACATAAAGGTCTCTCCTGAGTGTCCTCTTCTCCAGACTAAATAACCCCAGCTCCCTCATAAGACTTGTGCTCCAGACACTTCACCAGCTTTGTTGCCCTTCTCTGGGCATGCTCCTGGGCCTTGATGTCTTTCTCGTAGTGAGGGGCCCAAAAGTACCACAGTACTCGAGGTGTGGCCTCACCAGAGCTGAGTACAGGGGGACAATCGCCTCCCTGCTCCTGCTGGCTGCACAATTTCTGATACAAGGCAGGATGCCATCGGCCTTCTTGGCCACCTGGGCACACTGCTGGCTCATGTTCAGCCGAGCATTGACCAACACCACTAAGTCAATTTCTTCCACACAATTTTCCAGCCACTCTACTCAAATCCTGTAGTGTTGCCTGGGGTTATTGTGACAGAAGTGCAGAATCTGGCAATTGGTGTTATTGAACTTCATTCCATTAAAAGACCTAGCCAGACTGACTCACTCTTGCTTTTACTCTTGAGTTTCTCATACCCATGGAAGGTCAAGACAATCACTTGTGGTGTGTGTAGATCGTTTAATATTAATTGCTCAAGTGGCTTTTCCCTGGGGTAGTGTTCTTTGGTTTGAAAATAAATTTCTCCTAATTTCAGAATACACTATTAAATGGGAAAAACAGTACGTGCATTTACAGGGAGAGGGAAAATCTGGCTTCTCATCATTTTGAGGATGGCTACAGTGTATGTAATTTTGTTCAATATGGTAATTGCATAACAGAAACATTCTAGAAAAAAAAACAACCAATCACTATATTTAGGTACCATACCTGGCTTTTGTCTGTCACATATACTTGGGAAAAAGATAAGATTGACTTTTTCATGTAGACCTTTTCATTTACTCTTTTTTTTTTTTTTTCCTGCACAGAAAAAATTGTCTTTGTAAAATATTGGCACTACTGTTTTTGTTCTTGTGAAAAGCTGCATTTTAAACACATCTTTGGCTTTTTTTTTCTCTTCTTTTCTTCTTCATGCTTCTTTTCAAAAGAGTATTTTGAAGAAGCAGGATAATTTTGAAAAAGTAGAATAATTTTGAAGGTCAAACTAAAATTCATTGAGTCCAGTTCTTCTCCTTCAAATTTCCAAAATTCACATCTTTTTTAAACAGAATGGATTCAGATGTGCCTTAATTTGGCAAAACTTTTGTGAAGAAAATAACACACACCAGAATTTTTTTTGCAGTTCTGTCAAAACTGGAAAAAAATTCTCTTAAAGCCTAATAATGTTTTGCTAGAATAATGTGTCATCTTTGTGCTCAAAATGATGTCAACTACAAAATGTGTTTAAAGAACTAAATTTTACCAGAATATTCTTATTATTTCATACTTTGTAATGTGGGTTATTAAACCACATAATGTATCAGACATTTCACACTAGTAATCAATGGCATTGCCTTGATAAGAAAGAGTCACTGACATGAATATGAATAAAAATTGCATCAAAATTATTGTGGTCTCATAAACTAGTCTACAAAGATAATGAAACAAGTAGTGGAGAGGTTTTCCAAGAAAGTAGTTAAACACAGAGGTGTTGAATGTAGCTTGGATGGCTCTTTTCTTCTCATCAGTATCTTTCAGGGAAATTTTCATGGAATCATATTGTATCTTTAAGCTGGAGTAAGACCAGCTGATGATTTCATCCAGTCACTGGAAGGCAATTTCAGTGTTTAAAAAACATTTTCATTATTGTGGCTTGCATCATTTAATTATTTGAAAACTTGTTTATTACGTTGAAAAGACAAATAACATCTGTTTTCACACTAATCATCTAACCTTGTGGTGATTTTAGTCTAGAGGTGGTGTATAATGCAACATGCTGTTAAGACTTCTTCAGGTGGATTAGGCTAAAAAAAAGCTGTAAAATCCTCTGCTTAACAGGCATTTAGAGTGGGGGAGGGAGAAGGGGAGATGTGGCTTGAGAATCTTTGCATTGTAGAAAATGAGGAGCCCAATAAAATGGGTGGATTTTAAAGGAGGTGCCTTACTGAAGCTATACAAAATTCCCTCCTCGTATTTATAGATCTGCATCTCTGTGGGAAGTTTATGATCTCCATCATTTGACTCAGTATGATTTTAAAATGGGGATCTTGCATACATGTGGTATATTGTCAAGTCAGGCAACACCTTTTTGTGGAAGAAATCATTGCTGAAGTCTCACTCCTGCACTCCTCTCCTCCCAGGAAAACTATTCTTCAGTGGGGAAGGAGGGGCTAGTAAGGTCAAGGTACCTATATGGGAGTATGTTTTGATATGAGACTTTTGTACACATATTACTCTATTACAACATTTCAGCTGGTTCAGCTATTCTATCTTCTTCATGCCTTTATCTAGTTTTATAGGCTCTGCCACGCACCTCAAAGGAAAGAAAATAAAAATGGAGTAAGTTGCATCCAAGGGCTTCAACTCACTTTGCTTTTTGCTGCATATTTGTGATGTATGTATCAGTGTATTACCTAAGCAGGTATTTAGACAGGATTATACAGCTAGTATTTATGGAAATCCAGTTAGCATGACATCTAGACTTATACTATGTCTGAAGAAATGTAAATTTGTATTGTAGCTTATTCAATTAATGACTCATTTTTAAAGCTTCTTGAAGTCTAAATTAGTGTAACAGTAACAAATATATTGTTGATCTCATTATATTAGCAGTTACACAGAAGGCAGAACAGACTACATCCAGAATGTTGCTAAAATTACACAATAGATATTTATACAAATATTGAAGCAGTTTAGGTACAAAGAACTCTGAGTACTCAATTTCTCTGGGAGGATATGCAATTATTTCAGTACAATGGAAATTTATGAGGTTTAATGTTTTTAATGTGCATTTTTACTAGTATAATGAGATATGTAAAGACAGGTGTCATTTTTGATTTCTTTTATGAGAGCTAATCATTTGATTGAGCTGTTGCATGTTGCTTACTTATTGTGAAACTAGAATGGGATGTATTATGTATTAAAGACACAACAAAACAAAATCATCAAAGAATAGTTGAACTGAGGATATTATATGCCTTGTGAAATAAAGGTGGTTTATGCTGAATGTAACTTACATTTTGACAGGTGCAGATACAGAATTCAAGTACTTAACAAGGGTTATGTTTCTCTGTTCTAGATTTCCCTGTGAATATGTATGTACACAAAGCAATTATGCAGAACATGCTTGCTTTTTTATCTTCATATTATAAGGACATCCATAAGTCAAGCTATATTTAAAGTATTTTCAGCCACTGCCATAGTTTATTGAGAAACAAAGGAATAATTTAGATGCACAAATAATAATAAAAAAGTTAGATTTTTTCCAAATGTTGAAGACAGGATGAAAAAATGCAACATCCAAATTACAGCTTTTCCCTAAGACTTTATACTTTTTGGCTTAAAACTGACTGTGAATGACATCTGACTAAAAACACGTCTGGTAGTAATGCCAGTGACATGAAAAGTGAGTTTCAATATAGAAGGCATTGTCTTATTGCAGTAACAAGTGTCTTAACGTTCATGTTGCCATACAATTTTCACGTTACCAATGTATTTTCTATGAAAAATTGAGTGACACAACAAAGTCAAAGTCAAAAGAAAGCCTTATTCCCACTCTTTTAAAGCAAACTAAAGATTGTACTAAAATTAAGAGGAAGAGGAGGAGGAGAGGGCTTTAAGAGTGTATACTCAAAAATGGAATTAAACAAGGAACAAGATGGGGAGATGCTACGGCAAGTTTGGCATGCAAATTTGTACCACTTTCTGATGAAAGTCTTGTGTTACAGCACATTCCTCCACTGAAATAGAATTAAAATGCTCTTTTCTGCTACTGTTTTAAGGCTGGAAACTTCTAGATATGACTTTTACAATAATGCAGTCACAATTCTACATTCCAATTTTTGTCTTAAATTGCTGTTTCTCTCCACATTCCAGATACACTCTGGGAAGAAAATGTCACAATAAAGCCAAAGTGTTTCTTTTGGATTTTGTACAAATACACCTGGGATTTTTGTATTTAGTTGCTCTATTAGTTCTAAAACTACTTGCTCTTAGGGTGCCCTTAGGATGTATTCTTGTGATTTGGTGAGAATTCCCTTGCTGCTTTCTTCAGATTTAGTAATGTCTGCTTCAGGCAAATGTAAAATTGAAGGATCTGAATCTTTTTCTTTCAACTTCTGTATGATTGGTACCAGCTCAAATGTCTGTGAACCAGATGCTTGTATAGGAACAGGAACTGAAGGCCATCCTAAGGTGGCCTGAGTTCATCCAAATCTCTTTCTCTTTGAAGAAAAGTTTATAAAGTGCTCAGCAGGAGCTGACTTGATGTCAGCAAACTGGTACTGGGTGATGTTTTGACTACGTGGCTGTTTCCTCAAGTCATTTATCCAATGATAGATGGATAAATGGGCTGTCTATTTGTCAGTGTTTACGGGCTGGTTTGGCCAGGTTCTGCGACTAGTGGGGCGGAGGGATTTCGCAAAATCCACGCCTCTGGAAAAGGGAAACAGGAGACCCCATAGTAATTAAAAACAGCAGCAACTATCTGAGGAGAAAAAAAATTAATTTACTAAATATGGTATCGGAATGCAAGATAACACACTATAATACAGTATAATTAGAATTGAAGCAAATAAATCAAATATAATGAGAGTGTCCGAAAGGTGGATAGGCCTCATCATCATGCTGAGGTGAGATGTGCAGTCAGGTTGAGCAGCAGGGAAGAGAGCTTGATGAAGAAGGGACCGTCAGGTGACCTAACAAGGCCTTATATCTGTTCCCCCTGAGCAGAAATGATAACAGCACAGCGAACAGTCTTCTGGGGAATGTAGTTCTTCTTCTCTTCAGGGACGGGTACCTGGAACTGGAGCATTAACACTTTACATCCCAGTGCACTACATGATGTTATGATGCGGAATACCGATAACCAAAAATCATAAAACCATGACACTATTCTTTCCCAAGATGTGTTCATTATCTTGATCTACACAAGATTTTTAGTGTGACAAGTGCTGTCAGCAAGCCCCCATTTCTATACTGTACCATGGGCTTGAGTGAAGGAAGGTCTGCTTGTCCTTGACGAGGCTGAGCTTGGAGTGTCAAAAACTGCCAGTTACATAAATTATTACATTTGAGGCTTTGAACGGTTGATAAAATTAATAAGAGGACAAAAACACAGGAAGAATGTGATCTGTCTCCCTTCTAGGCTTTTACAATCTGGGTGCTTGGAGCTTGAAGATAAGTTCATCTCATGTTTGGTCTCTATCAAGAAGATAGCAAAAATTTTGGTAACATAGGAAACTCTTCACCAGTTCTTCCCTGTGGCTTTCAGTCATGACTCTTTCAAACTTGATCCCAAATATTCCCAGTTTGCATCAAATGCTTAAGCTGTCCTCTGAGACTGTGTGATAATTTAGGGAAAGTCAATTAAATTCCTGTGGTCTCCAGAATGTAAGATAGTGTCTTTTATATAACTAACCACACAAGCAAGCAAGATAGAAAAAAGCTGTTTCTATTCACTGAATTATGAAAAGCATGTGAATACTACTTCAAATTCTTCATTTTATTTTTTTTTTCAGCTGAATTTATTTTCATTTGAAAGCCCTCTAGACAAGTTTGCTTGCTCTTTTTTCATTTTTCAAATTTTCTTAAACTTTCCAAATTTGTCTACCAGGCAATATCTAAGCCTGTATTATGCAGTTCAGTGTTGCCTAAAAATACCAAAGCTCTTTCTGAAGAAATATAACCAAGAGGAGGATTGCTCATTTGCATGAATACTCATTAGGACAGTGCATTTCTCCTTCTGAACAGATGATAATGTTGGAATTAAACTAGAAGTATGCAAAATTCATTATGGGCTTGTTCACACATCTCTTCTATTGCATTGCTGTGTAAGAAGTTCACATGCCAGTATCCCAATTACATATATATACATATTTTTGCAGAAGATAGAATTTTTTCAGAGTTCCAGTCGGTGTTTACATNTCACCAGCTTTGTTGCCCTTCTCTGAACATGCTCCAGGGCCTCCATGTCTTTCTTACAGCGAGGGGCCCAAAACTGGACACAGTACTCGAGGTGCGGCCTCACCAGTGCTGAGTACGGGGGGATAATTACTTCCCTGTTCCTGCTGGTCATACTATTTCTGGTACAAGCCAGGATGCCATTGGCCTTCTTGGCCACCTGGGCACACTGCTGTTTAGTTGACAAATGGATTTTTCACATCTAGTCAGAGCACAAGAATTAAGATTTTAGTTGAACTTCGTAAGAAAATTCTTTATTAGTCAACAGAAATATCTTGCCACTTGGTAGGTTATAGAATATTCTTTATTAATAAGTGAATTTTGTTAACTCTTTTCCTTATGTTGGGTTGTTCTTTTTCTTCAGGCTTTCATCAGGTAGAAGAGACAGGTAACTACACTACAGAGACCAAACCACAGTTCATAGAGAATGAATTACTTATTGGCTGACATCAGTCATATGTCCGCTGAACTCCATGAAAATGTAAGTTCTGAAGAAAGATTACTGTTGGTAAGAGAAGGGAAGGTTATACCTAAAAGAAAATCGGAAGAACTTAATCATTCCTCAAACCTTAGAAGGTATGCAAATGGGCATTTTTTTTCTTTTGTTTTATGGCTATATCAATTTCTCTTCCACTTCAAAATATTTTGGATTAGGTGTTTGTCTAGTTTTTGGTGTGTATAGAATTTTAAACACTGGGAAGATTTGGCTTTGACTGAGAATTTCCCGTAAGATTAGCATATAAATTTAAGTAGCAAAGGACTTCATCTTCTCCATGCTTGACATACAAGAATCTTAAAAAATGCTCACTTTCTTATAATAAAGTATCTTTGTTGTTCATTCAAATGAATAAATTAAATATATATATTTGCACACACAAAAAAATGGAATGACTTTTGAATGAAAATAAAAAAAGCTTTTGAAAGATATATATATATATATTTCTCTTCCAACGTAAATTATTTTCAATACTTGAAAATTGCCCCACATTGACTTATCTGAATGTTTCTAGGTATATTATTAAAAAATGTTATAAAATCTAAGGAATTTCAATGCATGTTCTTCTTCAAATATTTTCCTGAGCAGGTCTGTCAGTTACAGTACTTTCCAGGCAGAATAAATTATGGATTTCTTGAAATGCTTAAGTGCATAGCAATTACTTTATATGTTATTGACAGTATAGACCATCCTCCTGAACAGATATCAATTTCAAAATCAACTAAATAATATTTAATTGTGTCTGAACACTTTTTTTTCAATAACTGCTTACTGCTGTTATAAATGTATCAATTTCAGCTTAAAAGTTTTGTATTTTAATGTTTCAGTCTTGAAAATATCTTGATTTCATGGAGATTGAAGAAAAATATTAGCAGATTGTCAGATACTGTATACCATCAGTAGGCTCTGACAAGTTACACTATAAATTGTATTGGAGGGCTTCGTAAGCACTTCTATGTAAAGCTTGTTTTTTGGCCTCATGGTCTGAAAAAAACGTGATCATGAATAGTAGATCAATGTTGTCTCTGCTTAAAGTGAAGAGATTAAGAAAAAATGCATTTAAAAGCAATTGGGAATATCTTCACAGGACACATTGTTTGTGCTGGGCACCCCTGACAAAGGATATCTCAAAAGAAACTTTATATGAGTTTGAAAATTAGACATTTTCCCTTACATCTGATTTACATATTAATTTCTAAAAATTAAGTTTTTATGTTTTTACTGTACATAATTAAACATAGGCCCTAAAAATATTTTTAAATAGTAGAAGACTTTTCCTTCTTAACTCCATATTTGTTTCTTTCTTTATAAGTTTACTTCTTATTAAATAAAACAAAGCGCGCTTATTCAGTGTTCTCTTATAAGCTGAGTGCTTCTCTCTTTTGGCATTTTAACCATTATGCTGTATATCTTCCGAGTCTTCATTAGCACGGAATTGATAGGAGTAGTTCTCTTGTACCTCTTAAACATGTTGTTCTTGATAATACATACCACAATTGCTTTGGCATTTCGCAGCTTGTATTTGTGATCCACAATTCTCCTAGGACCTTTTTCTGACAAGTTTCTGCTTAACCAATAATTTTCTTCGCCTATTTTATTTTCCCCTCTGAAATCCATGATTTCAACTTGGATTTTCATATTGCTTCTTGTTCAATTTTATTTTCCACATTGTCAAGTTCATTCTGAACCTTTTCATCAAAATATTTGCAGTCTTGTCTACACTGTTATTGTGTATCAATTTTATGGTATGCATTTTCTGTTTTCTCTTATGGTTATCCCATTATTCAAAGCCAACAGATTCCAGAGTGGACATCTGTTGCAAACCACCTTTAATGCCCTGATAATGTAACAATTTTATAAGCTCATCTGTTTTGCTTTGAAATTTTTNTTGGTTGGGTTTTTTTCAGGAAAGAAAACATAATTAAAAAAAATTACTTTGCACATTCCATGACTCAACAGATTTATTTGCAAATGTGCAAATTCACAGTTTCAGAGATAAGAGCATTGTTTATTTTACATCAAAGCACTAAGAATAACGGTGATGAATGCTTACTAAGTTAACATTTATAAGGCTGCTATTTCTAAAGGTTTTTGCTGAAACTTGGTAGAAGAGAATCAAAATTGATACCTGAGAATATGTCATTCTGTGTTCCAAAGCATTAGATTTGATTTTTCTTGATCTCTTCACATTACATGTCAATAACGAGAAATGATACAGCTGAATTATATGATTAAATTATTTCCTTTGAGAAGAATTGCTTTGATACACATTTGCTATATAATGGGGCTTCTCTCTGTACATACTCCCTCTACATTGGTCTTACTGTCCCTTTTTTCTTTATAAAGATGCTGTTGTAATTTTGGGAGAAATTAATGAACAATTTCTAAAAATTGCAATCTTTGGTCTGTTTTGTTGGCTGGATTTTCCACTTTGTAAAGTTGCAACTGCGCATAGTTTGTCTCCTTGCTGAAATCTGAGGTTTTCTTGACAGCCCTGAGGATCTTTAAGACTGTCATTTTTTAAATATATTGCCGTCTATTTCAGCTCTGTATCTGGCAGATTGTCAGAGCAGACGGGGTCACATTTTGAAGTGAAAAATCTTAAAAGGCTCAGCACTGTAACTCAAACCTTTATTTCAAAACTTGAGTGACTAAAGCTACAGCAGCCCCTTTTCCTCAATATGTTATTCCCAGTAGTCAACCCTATTTTCAAGGCAGATTCATCCTTTTGAAAGATACTGTGAGGAGGATCCTGGGCTGAGGGCAGCTAAGTCTCAAAAAGACATTTGGAAGCAAATAGCTCACTCAGAGTTGCAGTTGCAATCTAAGAAGTATTCTGGCACTATAGAATTATAAAATCGTGCTTGTGCGAAAGACAGGAGGAAATATGAATTTTCTTTATTACCTGTCCCTGATTCCCAAGTCACAGAGTAGAAGAGTGAGAACAACAATCTGACTAACTGGCAGTTCTGCTTATGTATCTATTTTATCTTGGTTTTCCACTCCAAGTAGCATGAAACCTAGTAAAACCTCTTATTCTGCTTATGAAAGCAGAGCAATCATAAAGCTGCAGAGCATCACTAAGCACTGTATCGTAATGTCCTGCCACATTGTTACTCAAATGGGCATGCAGTGATAAAATAAAGCAAACAAACAAAGAAAAAGAACCACTTGTTCTGCTTCCTTTCCTGAAGTCCTGAGTTGTTGGTGAATGCCGTTTTCATGACTTCTTCCATGCCTGACTAAACAAAAAAGGGGAAATAAGTAAGTGAACATTTGATTTCTTCCTCCATCTTTATTTACTTATTTATTTATTTATTTTATGTACATTGATTCCAAAATAATTTTAAGAAAAAAAACAGAAATGGATCCCAACAGTTCCTGTGATATTGTTTAGCTTTCTCCTCACACTTGTGAGCTTTCTCCTCTGGCTGGTGCCTTTTTATCTCTTCTGCAGAGAATGAGGAGAATGCCCACAAGATATCTGAGAGCCACATTTAGACAGCTGATCTGAGACAAGTCTGAACACTCAGTGTTGATAATCTCAAAATTTGAAGCTTATAATTCTTGATAGAAACTAAAAAATGATCAGATTAAAATAGAAGAAAACTAGATTTGGGTCTCTTTCCTTATGTGTTCATTACCTCCTGAAGCCTCCTGCCTCAGAACAGAATATTGCCAATATTTTGTGTTTGAGTTTCTTCAGTTTCTTCTGTCTTTTCCCACTTGTAGATCGTTATCTATGGTTGTTCAACACTGCAGTTTCAGATTCTCCTGATTCTTGAAAAATTTAATGCAGTCGTTATTCATTACAATATTTGTCCATCTTTGAATCCAGTAAACTATTATGCTTTGTTCATTTATCACACCACTTTTGTCAGTCCGGATCTGTGTGCCCTTCAACTAACCTTTTCTGCTCTCCAGGTCCCTAAGAGAGGTGACATTCAGACGTGCCTATGCTCTTATACTCAGTGCTTTTTGGGTACAAAAAAAGGAGCAAAGAGAAGATCCTCATTTTTTCCCAAGCAGGAAAGAAGAGCAGAGCTCAAAAGATATTTGTGCATGGAATGTCTAAGGAAGCAGAGATAGGCTAATGTAGCAGCAATTTTTGTAAGCAGCATGGAGATTATATCCTGACTAACCACCCGAAAATATGTTATATTGAAAGCATTCCCATTTTATGCACCTCTGCTCTCTGTGTGATCCTGATTGATCCCGAGCTTAAGATAAGACTAGAAGACTGTGATATGAATGAACAAAAATGATATTCTCCCATCTGAGAGAACTCTGTGGAATACTTCAGTGCAGTGCTGTAGAAAAACAGGATATCGGTCTTCAAAAATCTTTTTCTGCCTCAAAACAGAGATGTTTTTGTATGGACAACTATTATTTTTTTGGAGATATGATTTCCCACATGCCAGTATTACATTTTTCCTGTGTGAACAGATGAGCCTTCTGTGAATGAAAAAAATGTAGTTGATAAAGTTAACAGTGTATATTTTTCAAGACTGGAAATTACTTGTAAAGCAGTATATTAGTTTGTTGTTATTTTTTTCCTCTTTTTTGTTATTGCAAAAATGTGGTTTCCAAAAAGGCTAATGAAGCTTAACACTTCCTTCAGCACAGTAATAGACATTTTAAAATAAGATGACAGTTTAATTCAAAAATATGATAAGTAGTTAACATGTAAAAGTCAAATTTTGATTTTCAGACTATTTACAGTGTTTGGGATGTAGCTCAATATACTTCATCCCATGAATTTTTGAATAGCTCAGAGTCCAATTATCAATCTTAACTAAGCAGAACAACTGCTTTAGTGACTTTCCATGTGGCAATTTATGTTAATTTATAGATACACATGCTGTAAGACTAAACCTTTACAGGGGAGGTATTGTAACTCATAATGATGCATGCAATACAGGGCATGCATTCCAGTCCCAAGGAAAAAGAGTAACAGATTGCTATGTTAGCACTGAAGAGGAAGTGAGCTTACTTTTATAAACAAATTAGCTCACCCATGCCTTCATGCCATTAAAATCCCCCATTAGTTAAAATTACAGGTTATGCTTCTATCTCACTCACTTAGAGAAGGGAAATGCTCTAGCATGGATAACAGCCTTTGCTGCTTGGAATGCTAATTACTTTGCATAAATAGATAAAACAAACACATATCAGCTGGAGTGCTGAGGTCTCTTTCCTTTTACTTGTCTATTAGCAGGTGTGTTGGGTGTATATTTCTTACAGCTGTGGCTAGAAGGGTATCAGCATAGAGCTTCCTCTTTGAGCTAAGGGAAGAGGTAGGAGCAATGGTTACTTAGGAATCTGCCTATCCATGTAATCTAGTTCACCTTGGAGGCAAGTATGCTGAAAGAAATATCACTGCCATTATTTTACAAGTGTAGTACTTCAGGAAAGCCATATTCCTTTTTATTCAGGAGGACAGTACATCAATCATCTTTTGTTGTACCTGTCAGTGCTAAATGGTGTTTCAGCACTGCACAAACTGGAATCTAAAAGCAGTATAAAAATTTCTCTAAGAATTAGTAACCTAGAGAAAGATTTACAGGCTAGAGAAAGGAAAGGAANTTTGAGGGAGGAGGGTGATTCAGTAATGTAGTTGAGCAAGGAAGTAAATATGCAAATGGCACTCATCTGACTTTGTTTTAAAACCCCAGGCAACCCTACAGGCTTGGGGAGGAGTGGCTGGAAAGCTGCCTGATGGAAAGGAACCTTGGTGTGCTGATGGACAGACAGCTGAATATGAGCCAGCAGTGTGCCCAGGTGGCCAAGAAGGCCAATGGCATCCTGGCTTGTATCAGAAATGGTGTGGTGAGCAGGACTAGGGAAGTAATTCTGCCCCTGTACTCAGCACTGGTGAGGCCTCACTTCGAGTGTTCAGTTTTAGGCATCTCAGTAGTACAGAAAGGATATTGAGGTGCTGGAGCACCCTTCCAAAGAAGGATAACAAGGCTGGTGAAGGGGTTGGAGAATATGCCCTGCGAGGAGAGACTGAAGGAACTGGGGTTGTTTATTCTGGGGAAAAGGAGGCTGAGGGGAGACCTTACTGCTCTCCTCCAGTATCTGAAAGGTGCTTACAGTGAGAGCAGGGTTGGTCTCTTCTCGCTGGTGACAGGTGACAGAATGAGGGGAAATGGCCTTAAGTTGCACCAGAGTAAGTTTAGGTTGGACATCTGGAAAAACCTCTTTACTGAAAGGGTTGTTAAGCACTGGAATAGGCTCCCCAGGGAGGTGGTTGCGTCCCCACCACTGAATGTTTTTAAAAACCGTTTGGATGTGGTGCTCAGGGACATGATTTAGTGGAGGGTTGTTAGGGTAGTATGGTTAGGTTGTGGTTGGACTCGATGATCTTTAAGGTCTTTTCCAACCTGAGCAATTCTATGATTCTATATGAAGCAAGACTGAAGCTGAGATTAGCAAAACACAGAATTTGTCTTATAGGAAATGTATATTGATTCAGGATGAATATAAGTATGTTTTATAATTACACACTTTCACACATTTTGCAGTGTTGAAATCTGCTAAAACTCTTAGTTAATTTTTGTCTCCCAATAATCATTTATGGTTCAAGAACTTGTGCCTGCTATTCCAGTGATTCTGTAGACCACATTTGTTAATGAGACATCAGCAAAGATGAGTTGGGCCCACAGTATATCATTGTATTACATGGAGAGCAACTTACTGCTAGAGAAAGGAATAATTTTATTTTAAAATGGAACCAAGTACTCTGCAAAATTGAAATTCTTAGCATATCAAATTTTATAAAGAATTAGAACAAGATTCCTTTGATTTTGGTCTTCTGAAGAGGAGAGAGGGAATCTCAGGCAAGAATGAGATGATTATAAACAGCATTGTAAAAATAGTATAAGTTGCTGTGTTAGCACTGTCAGGTAAACGTCATGACACAGAATCATTTTAAGAAATGCTCAATGTGGTTATATTTATAGGGATCATCTTCTATGCAATTGGTTTCAAAGAGTAAAATAAAAAAAAAACCAAAGAAACTAAATAAAAAAAAAGCCTTCAACATTTCTAAAACGATCCTCTTTTGGTAGTAAGGGAACAGAGGGGGATTCAAGGAAAAGTGACAGAATAAGTTCTGTACATAAAGATGGACAATGACACACGATGCAGCACATGATCTCTAAGTCCCAGCTTCTTTAGCTTCTTGCCTCATTGAAGTAGTAATGTTGGGAGAAAATACTGTATGACATTGTCAAGTGTCTTACAAGTTAACCAGCAAACAAAATTGAAGTTTTTACCTGTCAGTGCTATTATGTTGAATTGTCATGTCCTTTGCTTGTTTCTTAAGGCTCAGATGCCTTCATCTTGAACTAGTTACTAAGAAGTTATTTGTTGCAAGAATGTGGTTGCACAGTGAAGAGGAATCCTATTGTACGGAGAGTAAAAGGAACCTAACAAACCAATATGATCAAATGCTTAGATCTTGTCTGTGGTCTTTCAGTAAGATAAAGAAAGCCATTTGTTTAGTCTGTTGTTTGTGGTTCATTTTCCACTCCCCCCTGCCCGCCCTCATTTTGTACGTATATGCNTTTACAGTTGGTTAAGGAGAGAGCAAGAGGAAATAAGGTGGGACTGGATGAGAGAGGGACACTCGCTTGCAGGAGTGTTGTGCCCGTGGTATTTGTTGCTGCTCTGGGATAGCAAAGCTGTTCCTCCTCTGGCACAGCTACGTCTGGCAGACTGCTGCTCTCAATGTCTGCCTCTTTCCCCTGCTGTCTGTATCACTCTCTGCCTTCTGGCATCCTAGCAGATTTGCTTCCTTCACGCAGGGTGCCAGAGAAATAAATAGATTTAAGAACGCTCATTAATTTGATGCATTTGGTAAAACACTTGTGTTTTATAGAATCAAAGACTTATTTCTTTGAAAAAATTCTGACCAACATTGTTTGCTGACAAGACTTATTTAATTTAGTGGAATTTTAGTAAGAGCAGAGGTTGTCTTCAACAACATTACCAATCTAACTTTGACCAGAGGTTCTTTATCATAAAGCAAGCACTGCAGGAGATCCCTGAACTCTGTTCCTTGCATTTTCTTTTTATCTCACCTGAAGTAGGTTGAATACACTTTGCTGCATAGATGTATGAGACCATTTATATTCAAAATAAATAAACTAGTTTAGTTGCTGTCTTACCAACATGAGTAGAATGACATTCCCTTAAATTAAGCACTACTAGTGCTGCAGGATGAAGTCATTATGCTCTAAATTGTGCCTTTGGTTTCAGTGACACCACTGCCAAACAAGTAAAAATATTCAGCATGAGTAAAGGTAGCAGAGTCTGGTGGTAGATGTAAGAAGAGCAGAAAAGACTGAAGATGATACAAGTTTTTATTAAATTACATTACATGAGGAGAGAAGGCTAAGGGGAGATCTTATTACTATCAAAAGCTACCTAACGGAAAGGTAGAGAAGATGGTGTCAGGCTTTCCCCAGCAGCCACAGCAGAAGATGAGCAGCAACAGGCACAGGCTGGGGCATGGGATGTTCCAACTCCATGCAAGAAAAATAATTCACTGGAAAGCTGATCAAATACAGGCATAGGTTGTCGTGGTTGCTTGAGGAATCTTCATCGAAATAGTCAAAACTCAGCTGGACAAGGATATGATCTAAATGGATTATAACTGAGTGTGACAATGAACTACATGATCTCTAGAGGTCTTTTCTGGCCTATGTGATTCTGTGGTTGACCACCATCGTGTATCAAATGGTGCAGATAATGCTGCATGTTGCACTGAGTTTTCTAGAGTTGTTTTTTTTTTTTTTTTTTTTTT